>JAQMCX010000053.1:5601650-5611686 GCA_029814765.1 Acanthurus leucopareius | reverse complement strand
AAAAAACGAATGCGTAATTTTGACTTTTGTCAGCATTTTTTTTTAAAACAAAATAAAAAAAAAAAAAAAAAAAAAAAAGATTATCTCACCTCAGATAAATGCAGCTGGCGGAAATGCTCTGTGGACAGATGAGGATTCATTTGCATCTCCTGTGTCTGATTAAAGAACTCTATCTGACATGTAGTGCATTTCTATCCAAACACAAACCCACCACTGCTCCTGAACAGTTTGGGGATTCATGCAGTAAAAATTGCATAATGACCTTGGAAGTCAGACCTATTTCCAAAAGAGCTGAAACTGTGTTTTGTTTTTGGGCTTTCATTATAGACAGAAGCAGCCCCACTGTACCTAGTGTTGGGTTTACTTATGGCAAGGTTAGCAAGGTTAAAAAGGTAAATTCAATCCATTTTATTGATGTCACAGATCAATTGTGCAGAGGAAGATATTCGCGTTTCAGCGTTTAAATAAATGATGCATCAGATGCAAAGATTAAATACGATACATTATTGACATCAAGCCAGGTTTCCCAAGTAATCAGACCTTTAAGAGTCTCCTCACAAAAGCCAGTTTGTGTTAGTACACAATGCATGGAGTATAGGGAGAGCTTATGACATCATTTCATATCACGGGCATGGCAAAGTCATGAATAAATAAGTTCTTTGTCCCCCCCCCCCCCTCCTTTTGACCTTTATCCAAGTCACATGATCATTCGTGCTCTTTTCTTGCCATTTCCTGCTTTACATTCACAGTGTTACATGTATTCAAGGCAGCAACATGTCTTGAGGTTGCCCAGTGCAACTAAAGTCCTCCACAGTCGACCACTCAGCAGCTCCACTGGGGTGGGGGGCCGTTTTGTGTCTTCATCAAGGGCACCTCAGCAGTACATGAGGGACTGGGGGGGGGCTGTATAAATTTTTTTAAGCTCCTGTTTTCTCAGGTGGTTAAGGAATTTAAATGTGCTAACGTCTGATAACAAGCCCAGTTTTACAGAATGACCTCCAAGTCTAATGAAACGCCTGTTTCTCTCTGCTTTTAGACAACATATTACAGCACCAATCACTGGTACATTTTCTCTCGCAGTCTGATGTCAGTGGGGCATCAGCGGTTAAAGCCGCAGCATCCCCCGAGGCCAAAGTGTACACAAAGCTCCTTACATTTTTGTTTTTCATTAATACAGTGTTGAACTGTAAGCTGCTCACTGGTAAAGAGCAGCATGTTTTTGGAAGAATCAGAATGTGATGAATATTGCAAGTGAAATATGCGAGTTGGATGCACAAACACTCACTACATGGTAAACACACGCCTATGCTTTTGATGTAGTTGTACTATATATATATACCAAAGTATTAGCATTGTATTTTTGTAAAACTGTTAGACTGATGAACAGTTTTACAAAAAGATAAGAATTCAGTGCAGGAAAACCCGAGACACAATCAAAAACTGCCACCTACATTACCCACAATGCAACTTTAGCAACAATGATTCGGTCTGAGATTAGATGCATGTTATGTCATCAGCAGCTTATCCTTAATTCTTAAAAAAGCAGTGTATAGTTTGGACCTCTTGTCCTGTTTCAAATGTTTCTTCCACAAAAGTGACATTTCTTCTTTAATCTTCTAAAATGTTTTAATTTAAAAAAAAAACTGTTTGAGGTCTAAAGAGCTTGATCAGAAAGTAAAAAAAAGATCTGAGAAAAGTCCAAAAAATGAATACAGAGCCATTAACTTACATTAATCACGTCATAGCAATTAAGATCTATTCTTTGCCCCTCAGATGGGGGCCGGCCCCTGATGTTGGGATACTACATAACTGTATATAAATATGTCATACTGTACGGTGTTCATTACATTTATATGAGTCAATAAATCAGCTCCACCTCCTCTGGACACAGCAGTAAAACGTTAGTTCCACATTAATAAATCACTATTAACTGTTACTTAAAAGTGCCAATGTGTCAATCACAGGAGACATTTATATTGCATAACAAATACTTTAATTTTTGATTCCATTTTTACTTATAACACATGCTGACCTTTACCTAAGTAGAATTTTAAATAGTGGACTCTAACTGAGTTTTTTTACGCTGATGTATTGGTATTTTTATTAGGTTAAAGATCTGTATACATTCCAGATGTCTGTGAAAAGTACAATCACACAGTGAGTTTTAAATTTAGAAATAAGCTGAGAACAGTGTAGGAGAGGGCAGCCTTTGTGTTGTTTGTGACGCACACGGATAAATATATGTTTGGGTTTTTTTAAATGCAGAAAACATGACATGTTCTGTTGTCTGTTTTCTTTTCCTCAAATACTGTCACAAAATTTGACAGTGTATGTACTGTATGAATGTGTCTGCACACTGATTTTGATTATAAATGATGGGATTCTGACACTAAAGCAAAAAGGTATCCTTGCGTGTGTGTGTGTGTGTGTGTGTGTGTGTGTGAGCATGCATCCAAAACCTCAGTGGTGCCAAGTCAGCACTGAAATGCTGCAGTGTTCGGGAAAACAAATCAACATGCAGCTGGGCCCAACTTTTTATTTATTCATACTACACAGATGTTTGCAGCATTTGGTGTGTGTGTGTGTGCGTGCACAATATAATACGCAAGAGTTCACTGACAGACAGGAGGAATGAGGAGACAACAGCAAACAGTATGCGACAAACAGAACACGACAACGCTCCCAGTATGTGGTGCAGTATACATGCTTTGGTTTACAGATTAGAAAAACTGACTTTTGACGAAGCGATCGCAGCTCAAATTGTCAAACCAGCTACAAAATCATGAAGAAGAATGAGCATTAGTCTCCCATGCTTCAGAATACTGTGAAGGTAATAAAGCTACAGTTGGTCCACTGGGATGAGCTCATCATATTCTTGATATAAAAAGGGGAAAAAAGAATCTACAAAAAAAATGAGCATGTGAAAAATTTGGTGGGGTTTGACATACAGGTGGAGGGATGTGGAGCTATGAAAAGGCCCTGCAGGGGCATTTCCTCACTCATAAGAGGGGTGAAGTGCTTCAATAAATTGTGAAAAGAAAAACCATCTCAGACTATCATTGATTTGGTCCAAGAGTGATGCAGGTTTTATTGTTGCATTGATTTCTCTGCTTTTTTTTGTTTGCCACTAATAAGTTCCTGTACGTACGAGCTTTTCCTTGAAGGTGCAATGTGTCAAAGCTTTTATAGTCACCTGAAGTAGCTGTTATTAGAAATGGATAAGTACAAAAACACCATATCATACCTCTTATAAGACACTTCCTCCAGCTCCTCCTGGGTGATCTCGAGACACTCTAGGGACAGATGGGATTTCCCTCCGGCTTGTTCTGGCTCTTCCCTGGGGTCTCCCCCCTTATAGAAGTTGAAGTTTTTACTCGTTCAGGGGGGATTATAGTCTCATTTTATGGACTAATTTGTGTCATGATAACACTTGAGTCTGCTTAATTGCCAGTTGTTTTAATTGATACTCTTCTATTAGTCTCATTTCTCTGATTTCTAGCACAGTGTTTTACAAATATGATTGAATCTCAGTATGTTCTCTGTTCCGTCACTTTTATTTTTTGCTATTTAAGCTACTCAGAAATCCCTTGTTTGACTATTTTGTGGCCAGATTGAATTACATTTTTAAAAAAGAGAGAGACAGAATGAGAGAGATGTCAGGTAAAACCTGATGCATGCGAGATTTGTGCACATCAAATGAGCTAATTTAACCATCTGGGATTTGAATCAGGATACGTTACCAGCTGTCTGCAACAAAGACGCACATTATCTACAGGTTAATTAATGACTGGGTCAAGCTGAAGTTAGTGAAAATCATCAAGCTGCTTCTTTCCACACAGTAAAAGCGCATTGTAAAAAGCCATGACAGGATGACGTATCCAAAAGAAAATAACAGATTTGAATCTCAGTCAGGAGCCTTGATACAGGACATCATAACCACTGTTTATGCATAAAAATAATCCTCTGTATGCTTTTCATTTTGTGTAGGATTGTATGGCATTATGGAGAGGTGGTGTTTGCTTTGTCTTTTCTAGGCTACTAAAGAAATTATGCATTTCAACATGGCAAACTAAAGAGGACACATGCTGTCAAATGTCTTATTCAAGGGAACCAAAAAGTCTGTGCTTATATTTAGATGTTTGACACTTAAGAAATCATAATCTTGCATTATTATGTTCAATTTTCTGCCAAAAGATTATCCCTAAATCGCACTATTTTTAATCTAGCACATTTAAACTAAATGCATATGAATGTTTATGTTGCTCTTAACATGAAACAAATCAAATTTCTGAGATTTTCTAGAAAAAAAAACTGTGAAAAATGTTTGAAACATAAAAGGAATGCACTGTTTTATTTTCTTTACTGTCGCACTTGGCAACGGTTTGTCAAACATGCTTGGATGGTATCAAAAATTTTCACTCTCAGATTTTTTTTCTCTGTATAAGATTTTTTTTTCTTTTAGTCGGTAAAGACCATGTCTGTGTTATTTATAAAATAGTTTTCTTTCCAACTCAAGCAGCTGCCTGAAAGAATTCATGCTTTTCACTCTGACAAAACTAATTTTTCCTCGACCTCTGTGAGTCAGGCATCTTGTTTCTGTCAAACTGTAGAAATTAGTCCTTGTTTCGCTGCTGTCTGCTGTCATTTCAGTGTCAATTTGATGTTTTCAATTAGAGTTTCCTGATTGAAATACATTGTTTGTTTTGCAATATTAGAACATTGCAACAACAACATTGCTCATTAAGCAAACCAGACTTGCCATCTGCTACACCAAGTTTGGCTGTTGTTTTCTTTCTTTTTTTTTTCAAATTTCCACTAAGATCACCACATACGATGTATGCTCCAGCAAGTAAAACATTCCACTGTGTTCAGGAAAACAGTGCAGTAAAATCAAATGTAGCATAAATGATTTACAAAGAGGACCCCATTGTACAGGCCTGTTGCTCTTAAGATGCTGCAAACACTGCAGGATATTTATCTTTGCAGGGCTTGAAGGACATTTCTGAACTGGCAGAGGAGACAAAGAGAGTGTAAGATATGTTGATCAAATTTTTGTTTTAGTTTGTTGTCTCCCTGCAGATCCCAGTTTTTGCTTTAATATGGAATTTTGCTCTTAATTCAACTCTTATCTCTCATCAGTATTTATTTCTGAACAGAGCATGCCACTGCTGTTAATGCCCCTCACTTTTGTTAACTTTATCCTTTAAGCCCCTTTTAATAAAATGCTCCTGCAGTTATTACCAACTGATTGACATTTGTGCTTAGAAGAATTTGCTGTAAATCGAAAGGCGAGGATAAATTAGCAAATCTAAAGGTTGGCATGCGTTTGAATGATTGCTCCTGCCCTCTTTGCAGCCCACATTTAGTAGTTGTACTTCTTGTCCCTTGTGCATTCCAAGTGTTTTTTCATTACAGCCAAAAACTGAAAAGTTATGAGTCTAAAAAGGACTGAGCAAACACTGTAACAAAGACGAGGGCTGCATAAGCTATCAGCTCTTTTAGTGAAATTACTGTTGAAGTGCAGTTTTGCTGCTGAACCAGAAAATATCAGCCCATGAGATGTTTTCATTGACCCTCAGTTCTCCTTTGGTCTCTGATGCATTTCTCCCCAGCAGTGTGTGCCTTTTCATCGGGAAAGTCACTGTCATTATCCCCCTCTGGAAGCATTTTCCCATGCAGGCCTTTGGCAGGACAGCGAGTGAAACCTCCCCGGACCCCCTTAGCTCTGCTCTGTTTAAAGCCTCAAAGTGCCTTTAAACAGAGTGGGAATATATACAATATATGCTTAGGCATTTATGAGTTTGTGTGCAGAAATATGAGAATGTAAATCATGCTGTTTGTGTGTGTGTGTGTGTGTGTGTCATAATAACCTTCCCTTTTTTATTTGTACCTTATGACCTTTTTGCCGCTGCCACTTTGGGTGTTTTTCAGTCTGCATGCACATGAAGCCTAATTGCACAATGTAGAGGTGTTTTTTGAAATTTTCTTACTGATTTTGATGTTTCACAGCTTTATTTTTTCCAATCTGGTTTAAGGCATTTCAAATTAGAACTGCTTTGAAAGGAATACTTCAAAATTTTAGGATATATGCTTATTTATCTTGTTACAGAGAGTTAACCAAAAAGATGGAGAGCCTGCTACTTTCATGTTTTTAATGTAAATATGCACAGGTTAGTGAGTGAAAACAGTCAAAAAAAAAGCTAGCCTGGATCATCTCACCACTCTCAGGGCTCACTCATTAACAAAATATATTTTGTTTATTTAATTAGTACAAAAAAGTTGGAGTGTGGAAATAACTTTCCCCTCTTTTTTTGCCAGATTATTTCATGGTACAACCCTGTGACCTCCTGGTCTCCACTAATTAGGACTTTTTGTTACCATCAGAGAGCCAGCCTAGCTACTTTCCTCTGTCGCCTGTTGTTGAGCTAAGCTAAGCTGGCTGTACTCTTGTATTTATCCCACAGAAATGGAAATAAATCAAAACTTTACAGCTTTGAGACAGAATACTGGTCTTGCCCTCTTGCATCTAATTTGGTCGAGCTCTTATCACAGCACTTCCTACTCATCTTGATTAGCTGGCAACCTCTAAACAACTTCAGTCTGAAATCCAAGTAAGTAGCACTAACTGCAGACTTAATAAGAGAAATATTTATTATAAAAGGTGCAGATGTTCACCTTTTTTTTTTTTAACAGGTTTTGTCTGCTGTTGTAAACATGCAGACGAGACAATTTCCGTGATCTCTGCTTACCTTATGTTTTCTGCCTCATCAAAAGCAAAAGTAAAAGGACTATTTTTAAATAATTTAAATGCTTCTGGGAAGTTAATTTCAGACAAACGGGGGATTTGAGGGAATTTGAGGGACACATGAGGATTTGCTGGATCTTTAAAGAAGTACATCTGCACGCTGTCCATCATTAATTCACATCTCATTCCAAAAACTCCATCCAAAAAACTATTTAAGTGGTCTTACTGCTTGATAATTTCATACACATCTGCCCTCAGGCGCAACACTCCAGCTTTCTGGAAAGTGCTGACACAGCCAACCTGAGCCCCTCGTATCTCACTTTCCTAATCTTCAAAGAGGTCAGTCTGTCCTGCCCTCTCCTCTCCTCTCCTCCCAAAACGTCGTTCACTGCCTCCCCCCCTCCAACATTCATTAGTCTAATGAGTTCAGCCACCGTTCACACAGCCAATGTCAGCCGACAGTCACACTTATCAGCCCCGCGGCCCTTATCCAAACAGCCACTCCTTCAAAATGTGATCTGCATCCGACCAGATCGATACCACCAGAACAATCCTCACCACGACTTCCAAGGTGAAAAAGCAGAGATAAAAAGTAGAGTTTATTACTCCAGATGTGAAAATGCAGATGCCCACTGTGTCATATGTCAAAATCTAAATTAAAATCTAAATTAAGTAACATGAAAACAGAATCAAAACTAAGACAAGTTCACTTGCGGTGCTTTTAAACTGCAACTCTCCATCCTTAATTTACCACTATATCAAGTGGTGCGATTAGCTGAAGCTAATTTTAGGCCTTAATTCCTTTTCCTGGTTCTTTCTGTGCTTTCAAGGACTTTGGTGCTTGGATTTCAGCAGACAGCCCAGTTTGGTTATGATCCGTCTGGGGAGGAGAGGGAGCTTATTGTTGGTCGCCTCTTTTGGGATTCTGCTTTCACAGATAAGATAACCCTGGAAGACATGCTGCCTGCAAGTGTATTGTCTTCTATTTTCAAAGCCAGTCGATCATATCTGGGTCAGAATATTTGGCTAATTAGAGGGTGAAATAGTTTTTTTTTCGTAATTCCACAACAGGAGGACGTGCCACACTGAGCATATTTTTCATACACAATAAGACTGTGATTGTAGATCCCTGATGGGCTTTTATACCCCCATTTATAACGACATATCTTCTGCTCATCAGCACTATAATTTCCTGCAGAAATTGCATTTAGGCACTTGGTATTCAATAGAGGATGTTTATCAGATTATATGAGCCTGTGCAGTCTGATTTGCATGTTTCTGAGGGGCTAGCGTCATGACTTCAGTGCTCGCATTTGAAAGCAGGAAAGAACAGGCGAAGATTTGATTTTCTCTTTGAGCTCTCAGAGCATCCTATTCAAAAGAGTCTGAGTTCAAGATGTTTAATTTCTGCATCCCATCAGATATGCCCCGAGTGCAAATGAGATTTACACACATCCAACAGAAAGACGTCTAGATAGCACTAATAGAGCTCAGCACTGCTCCCTTCTCTTCAGCTCATCTGTATTCTGTGGAAGAAAACAGTAGAAACAAGCCTGAGGGCATTTTGTCTACTTAAGCAGAGCAGGTTGATAGAAAATAAAACAGATATTATTATAAAAAAAAAACATAGTGTGTCTTTTTTTAAGGCCCAGCAGCCAAAAAAAATACACGTGAACACAAAAATTGAACTTTAAGGTCCATACAAATAAGAGCAAATGCAAGAACTTGAGGTTTCACAGACTAGTCGACTAATCAACTTGTTGACTATCAACTCCACCTGTCGACTCTAAATATCATTGAGAATTATTATTAGTTAACTCTATAGCTTTGGTGTTGTGCAGTAATAAAGCAATAGCAAAGAAAGACTACCTCCCACTAGTCCAATCAGATCGCAGCTCAGCTTTGTTAACAGCATCTCTGAGCCAATCAAGCACTCTACTTTTTCACCTACCCCTAGGATGGTGCCATCTACATTAAATAATTATTTACTGCTTTTAATTGACCGAACTGATAAGACGGCCCAAGAAGGAGTCGAGGTTTTGTTGTGGAGGAAGTCAGTGATGTCAACGTTGGTGATACCATCTTGTCAACCAACAAACCAAGGTGAGTTTGAGTCCTTTTACTTCCTTCTTTATCATCCCTTTCTTTTTCCTTTTTCCAATCTCTTCCACTATTGCAGCAGAGGTCATGTGCTTGAACCGCAGCTCAGTATTCTGCATTCGACAGAGATGTATTCAATAGAAAGCAAAGTGTTGCATCTCCTCTGACGCCCCTGGTGTTTAACCTGTTTATTTGTTTTCTTTTGTTCCCCCCAGGTACCCCATGGTCAAATAAATGGATAAAGAGAAAACATCACAGGGGTTTGATGTTTAAGGGGCTTTGCTTCAAGTGTTGCCGTCTGCTCATAAAGATAGAGTGAATCACTTTTGTATGTGCACCATTTAGATTCCAGATGGCTGGCGCTTCAGACCGGACACCTTCCGTTTATACACTTCAGTCCAAACTGCAGAGGACAGATTGAGAAATAATGCATTTCGTAAACATTATATGATATAATTTATATAATGTACATTAATGTGTTTACAGAAATGTGGGGAAATTGCATAAAGGATGGATTGATGCAATTAGATACAATTTGCCTGGGAGGTGAAAACTGACTCTGTGATGCATTTTACACAAACCTGGAATGTTTTAACTCGAGTGAAAATACCAAAATCCAAACTCTTGAGGAATCAGATTCATGAACACACATATGGTGAGAGACTGCAGGGAAAATACTGAACTTGAGTTTCTGGAGACTTCTGAGTTCAGTGAGAGGCTGAGCTGAACAAAAACACGCAGACACACACCCACACATGGTCAGACCATCGATTGCTAGCTACGTAGCCTACAGCTAACCTCTGTGCTGATGACATGTTGGCTGCTTGGGGCGAATAAACAAAAACCGTCTGGCACCCAAATTTGCACAAAAGGTATCAGGCAGAAATTTGCTTCTTCTGTCTGAACACAAACACGTCTTTCGGCTCTGTCGGGCTGAGCTCTGAGGTAACATTAGCATGCAAACATGCTCACAAATGACAAGCAGGAACAACTTCCACCAACTTTGTTTAGCACGATTGAAATTTTTTGAAGTAGCACTAAACACAACTGAAGATGATGAGAGTGTCATAACTATGCCACAGATTAAAAAAAACAAAGTTTCTGACAAATTTTGACCTGATGATGTTACTTCATAAAAAAAACAAAGTTTCTGACAAATTTTGACCTGATGATGTTACTTCGTAAAAAAAA
>JAQMCX010000053.1:5546269-5599050 GCA_029814765.1 Acanthurus leucopareius | reverse complement strand
TTTCAGTTAACGAAAATGTTTTTTTAATTCTAGTTTTCGTTTTTTCGTTCGTTTTCGTTAACTATAATAACCTTGGTCTGTGCTTTATCATTATTTTATTTTCTGTTGGTTGGTTTCAATCTTTTTCTACTTCTATTGTGTAACTTCTATCTGGGTTTTTTTTTTGCATTAGTAGATGTTAAACACTTTGACCTGCTGTAAAAATAAAGATTATTATTATTGTTATTTAACTGTAAGCATTTGTTTGTGGTGACTAGGCTGTTTGGATTCAATGACAGCACCACCACAGTGCTGCATTTATGTGCTGTACATGGTCATACAATCCTTTATCTCCTCAATGGCACTGTATTTAGAATGTTAAATTCGATGTATTATAAAGGCAGACAGGAGATCTGCTTTGATTCAATGCTAAATAGAAAACTGTTCTGTGTAATGGCAGTAATGATGCTTCATTCACTCTGATAGAAAGTGGGGTCACAGTTAACTAGAGGATTTGCAGTGAAAATGGCTTTGAAAAGCAACAGATTTCAGAGGTTTTCTGCACCTTTTTCATGTCTTTACTCACAATAACTCCCAGTGGCATCCGAAACATGAATCAGCAAACACAAGCAGCTCAAACTGATCAATAACAGTTGTTGGGGTCATTAAGTGAATGTATTGTGATGCTTGTAACAGCATATCAACCCAACCTCAGAGTTCTCCCTGTGTGTGTTTTTTCCTCTGGTAATGGTGTAAAGGAGTTTTTTATTTGTTGTTTAGCTTTGTATTAGCAGGTTTGTGTGGCAGTAAATGTCAAGAAATGCAACTAAAGAAGAAGAAGACTGCGAACTATGATACATAGAGATGAGCAATGCTGGTTTCAACATACTTTCAAAAGGTTGGTTTCAAAAATGATTTATGAGTAAAAACATTTAACCTGTTTGTTAGAAGTAGAGGAAACACTCAATACATCTTGGTGAGAGAAAAAAAAAGTAAACACACAGTTCAACACAGGGCTTTCACTTGCCATCACTACAACTTAGAGTTAGAGTTAACTGTAATAATGCTGTATTGTAATGAGTGTGTGTATTGGGGATCAGAGTTTAAATACTGACGTGGCCACAGTCAGGAGTAAATGTGAAAAAAATTTCAAATAAAAGGCAGCTGGGTAAAAGTTCTCCAAATCGGTGCCAAATCTCCTTTTGGCTTAAATCATGTTTTTAAAACATGGTTCGAGGTAACTTATAACCTTTAGTTAATAAGCATATTTCCTCTGACCCCTTACAGTGTTATATCAGCACATTTTTATACCTGAGAGCATGATCGGGCTTTCTGTGGGAAATCATGTGGGAAAATGGGCTCTAAAAGCAGCTCGTACGCAGCAACCATTATTTGAATGTTGCAGTTTTAGGTGCATTCAATGGAAATAATGGTTGCCGCTACATGCTAGTTCTCCTTCACTCTCAGCCAAGATTTTTCAGATTTAATGGCTTAGTTGATTATTTTCCTATTCCCTTTAAGACATCAGGTCAGGGGTTACTTAAAAAACCCTCTAGTTTTCGTGTGTTCATGTCAAGCATATGGCTTCATACTGTGCATTGTGCCTGTGACTCCCATTTGAACTCCAGCAGTCGAGAGCATGTTCATTCTTTCAATAGGCATTTACCCAAAGGGTTCCTGTGAAGATGTCAATCACTCCTGTAACCTTACCTTCACTTTACAAAGAATTTAATTTTTGAGTGTGTAAAGAGTAGAAGCACAGGCGAGATACAGGACTTTACTCCAACTTCCTTTCTTTATACTTAGTAGATTAAATAAATTTTAAAGTTCTCCCTGTTATATTAAATGTTCCATTTGCTAACAGCAGGAACTTAAACCTTCCAGCCTTTGGTGTAGGTAAATTCAGGACAACACACATTTTTACAGCACTAACTCCATCAGAACAACCGCTTTGTAGCTTAAGTTTCTCATCTCTTACAGGAAAGCAAATATAAAACAATTTTTCTATGGAGATGAGAAACCTGAGCTGTGTCACATATATATAAAGTATATGAATAACACCATTGTTACACATGTAAAATCACACATGCACTTACTTGCACTTAAATGTCAGAAGTGACAGTCATATAGAAGCATGTTTCCTACCAGCAAACATCCCCAGATAAGAGGTGAATTATAGGAAGGAAGCTCCAGAGCTGTAAAAGAGAAGACATTTATAGCTCTATCATGGAAATGGATTTCACTATTCATTACCCGGAGGACTGATGACATGACTTTTAATGCTGGATCATTGTACCATGACTTATTCTATCCATCTTGCCTCTCAATACTGTATAACTGTACAGCAATGAGATGTCTTGCATTGCAGCATCTTTGTCAGTGTACAAATTAACAGCATTATAACTTGTTTTTTGACAGCGGCATTAACCTGAGCAAGGAGATTCGGCAAAAAAAAAAAAAATCAGCTTTAAAAAAATGATTCACGTCATGATCTTCTCGGTTTTAGTCAGTCACCGTTTTCATTCCTCAGCTCTGGATCTTTCCAGCAATTCATTCCTGCAGTCAATCCGCCTTTTCTTCAGCCTCCACGACCACTTAAAGCATCTCTGAAATGTGTTGCTGTGTGAAAGGATGTGAGCTGGATTTCCAGGAAAGGTTTTTGAGAAAGCAGCAGATGGACCTGACAGTGAATCAGACTCGGTGGCGGTGCTGATGGTGGCGGTGGTGGTGGTGGTGTCGGTGGTGGTGGTGGTGGAGAGGAGGAGGCGGGTGGGTGCAGCATCACACAGAGGGACACAAGGGGGGGGACGCAGAGGAGATGAGAAGGGAGACGTGAGGAACGGAAGAAGGTGAGAAGAAGATGTGTGGGCGTCAAGCTCGGTGACATGAGACAGACTGATTCATGCTGGAAAGGGCATGTTAAATGAAAGCTGGGTCTGTGACAGCTCGCAGGACACGGATTGCACTCTTATCAAACCCAGCTGCACCCATTCCTCCTCAAAAACACACACACACACACACACACTGACACACACATCCCTGTATGAGCCACATCGCCTCTCCTTCTCCTTTCAAAAGTTGTTAGCTTGTTGACAAAGAGTATTTTTTTGTTTTTTTTCCCCTGTTCCTGTAAACTTTGTCTCCAGCTGAGGTGGTGAAATGTTTTGCTTCGACATTGTGATTTGACTTTGTGCTTCAGTGTTTACAGCCGAGCTCGCTTCTTGCAAACGGCACCACTGGTAACTTTACAGTTGCATGGCGCTCTCACTGTCTCTGCTGTTGTTTTTGCATTTTTTTTTTTTTTTGCCATGCACAGGTGAATCAGCACATTTAAAACTGATTTATTGCTCAGCTGTTATCAGGGGCCTGTGTGGACTCCTTTACAAACACCGAGCTCCTGTTCAAACAAGAGGTTCAGTGCACTTGAAAAAAGGTGCAATATTAAACTGTGCAAAGTGCACATCGTGATCAGAGTCGCCATCTCTGGTGTTGAAGCTCTGCAGTCTAACTGAGATCTTTTTTAAAAGAGAAATTTCTACCAAAAGAGATCTGAGCCAACATAGAGATGCAAATATATTGATGACAAAGGAAAATTTTCATCAACTCTCATTTCTTGTGTTGGAAACATAATTTATCAAATTAAACACGTACCAGCTGGCAAATTATGCACCAATTACACTGTAAATCACAGATGACTCTGCAGCATGACAGTGACTGCACACCGCTGTTAAACTCCTGCCTGCTGCACCCCAGGAGTGAGCAAGTATCCTTTCACACAACGACCCACTCGATTTAAACTGAAACACACACACGCCTCCATCTGCAAAGCCCCGCTGGAAGCAATAGCACCCCAGAGCCCAGGCGTCCCTATTCCCAAGACTACTCTTTCACTCTGCTTGGCTGGGTTTTATTAATGCAACCCTTTCACATTATCCATCATTTCTCTCTGGCAAAGTCCTGACAGTTAATTAGATGCCACATTTGCTAGAACTAAATTCGGCATTAAACGCCAAAAAAAAAAGGGAGAAAAAAAAAAGAAAAAAAGTCAGCAATCATGACCTGTGACGGCAACAAAACAGACTAATATTAGAGGAGAAAGTGAGATAGAGGGAAGTTAAATGTTTTAAACTTTTAAATCTAAAGGGGGAGGGACATCAGATGGGCTCCATACATCACTGTGTCTGTCTGTGTCCAGACTCACTGAGGTCAGACACTGATGAATGATTCACTGTTTCCAAACCCACAGCTTTAGGACCGCGTGCTAGTCCATAAACCATACTGTTAAAGAAATGCAGCAAAACAACAGCTAAGATTAAAGGTTTTTTCCCCCCAAAACTATTAAAGAAAAAAAGAAAGAAAACATATTTTGATCCCTTCTCCCACAGGCATTTAGCCAAGGAGAATACAGAAAGTATGAAGAGACTTGCTTTGGGCTAAAAGTGTATTTTTTTAAAAATACTCATATAATCTAACAATTAAAATTTAACTCATGGTCAAGGGCGACAAGTTTTTTCATAATTAATATTACATTAATTACATTACATTGATATATAGAAACAGTATTCTGAATAATGTTCTAAACTTGAAGTGGGCACATGAATAGTTTTACATTTTTTTTTACTAAAGTGCTGTTTTTCAAATTCATTTTTTATAATTCACCCACTGAGTTTTTATTCACTGCCAAAATGATGTCTGTCAGTTACATTTAATCGCATTGTACTATGTATAAGAGCAGGAATGTACTGTATAAGCTCTTATTTTGTCTTGCAAATAAAAGCATTTATGGGCTGTTGGAATAATTTGAGTTTACCAAAAAAAAAGTTGGAACATCATGTAATTTAAATTATAAATCTTTAATAAAAAAATTAATACAATAATTGGAGAGAAAATATTTTTGTTTTTAGAAAAGTTAAATATTTCAAGAAAAAAGTTATAACCGATTAAAGTAGGCTGTTTTGATAAGGTTAAATGGATTATGTGTGCATATTTATTCCTGTCGGCCTATTACACAGTTACTTTTTTTTTTTACCTCAGAAAGACTGCATGGACTGCACTTTCACTTACTGTCAACATCTTCCACCTTTTTCTTGAAACAATATTCAGACTTTTCCTCATTTTTTCTGCATTATCTAAAACATCAAAAATATCTCAACCAGAAATTTTGCGTTGTTTTTTTTTTTATTCCTAGCAGCATCTCTAGCACTCTGTCCTTCTGTTACATAGAGAAGCTCTTAAGGTTGATAGAGATGGTGGAAGAGCTCCACATGCTCAGGAAAAATATGTGCCATCCATGACGTCCTTTGGGAAATGAAGCACAGGGGGAGACATGCTTCACATGTGTGATGGATGGAGCGCTGAATGTTCTTTCCATCCCTGATCCACCCTACTTTTAACATTTCACTTTGATATGATAATATAAAGGTGTCATATGTGTCCATAGAGTAATACTACTGTTTGGTAATGTAAATGTATACCATAAGATACCGTACTTCATTTTTCTTTGCTGCAGCTTCCCTGGGTAAGCATAAAAGCACTCTCCGGGAGTGACAACATGATAAATGGCAGATCTTCGCTGAAAGTAGCCAACAATAGATATGATTATAGCTACAGGCAGAGAAGGTTTTGAGTGCCACTGTCTGATCAACAAACCACAAAACATGAAAGTAACCAGGAGGAACAATAAGTACAGAAATAAAAACATCAGCAGGTGGAGATTTTATTTTCATGTTGCCATCGAGCAAATAATCATTTAGCAAATGTTTCAAAAACTTTCAAAGTTGCACATTACAATTTCGCAGGATCTCAAGGTGACATTTTTCAGTGGCTTAAATGAAGCTTATAGCTTAAATAAAGCTGAGAAAAACCAGCAGAACATCTCATCTGAGAAGCTGTGAATGTCAACTGAAGTAAATTCTCCGATTTCTTAAAATTTTTCAATAATCTTCGATCAGTAAATTAGTTTTCTTTTGCTTTCTGTCATTTCCCTATTTACTAAGTCTTTATTGACACTCACTCACCCTTTTTCAGAGTCTCAGTGCGTTTGTGTTTGTCCGTGACATATTTGCAGAGCTGTCAGGCACAAACACAGCTTTCAAACTGTTTGCCATTGAGGCATAGAACAGATCAATACCAAATTGTGACTCAAACTTATTATACTTTTCTTTAAGGATGTACAAATAATGCCATTAATGTCCTTGAAAAATCTTAATCCAGCAAGTTTGTTTTTCCTCCCAGAAGCCTTCAGCTCCCACTGCTGTCAGTCAACACACAACCTCTTACTGAATAGTAGATTTATTGTATTTCCATTTTCTTTTTTTACCTTTAAATCCACTGCCTGATATTTTACAAATTAGTTACTCGCCTGTTGTACACAATATGTAAAGGTAAATGCCAATGAAAGGTCTAATGATAACACTGACTTTCAAAGGTACAATTTCATAAAAGCTTATGCCGACCCAAAGTCCTTGCTTTTCCGTTTTCGCTTTTCCAAAGGCTCTGAGCCGAGCGAAGTAATTATAGCCGGAGAATGACCCCTTTTTAGTTAAGTTTGACACAGGGCGTAGCTGAGTGCCTCCAAAGAACACTCGTTCAAACACAATGGGATTTATATGCGTGTAACTTTATTCAATGCTGAACTTGTAATGCTCTGAATTAAGCCTGAAACAGAAAGAAGGCTGCCTCAGATGCTGTCAAAATGTCAATTTGAAAGCTCTATCCTTTGTGTGTGCAGTCAGTGTGTGTGTGTGTGTGTGTGTGAGAGTGCACACAGGCACTTGCATACCAGTGCATGAACACAATGAAAGCATGTGTTCATTGAATATGTTCCTCTGAAAACTTATGAATGCAGACTTTGTTTATGCGTGTGAGACAGTTTCACAGCACTGAACACGCCAGTGATGCATCATATCCTATGTTCAGTGTCCTGAATGTGAGGCTTAAGGGGTAGGATTATGGGTGAGGGGTCCTACCATAGGCTACACATAAAGTTGTTATGTTGACTAGAAATTCTAGTTCATGCATTATGCCTCTTAATATTGCACATATTAATTGTTGGTGCACTGAGATTTTTAATTCAACAGTCTCCTATCCTGGTGATCAAACACCTTAACCTGAAGCTCATTTCTGAGGTTTTTCTATAGATAGTTTTTGCTAAATAATAAACACAGCAACTTACAGGCTTAAATGAGCAGCTTCCAAGCTTCTGATTATTGCTCAGCCCATTTGGAGTGCTGATGCAGATACAGATAATTTAGTTGGTTGAACAGCTACAGATACAGATAATGGTCCACCGGCTCATCCCTTGCTCTTGCAGCTGGCATTTCAGACCCAGCTGAAGCTTCTCCATATGAATATTGACGTAAATTTATGAGCAAAATCAGTACAGACTCCACTGGTAAATGTCTCACATCAGTGGTTGCAAATTGGGCCAGCTGAGTCTGGACATCAGCCGCATCAGCACCGACTTTAAAGCGACACATCAGGTTGAAGCTTTCGACCAGTCTTTTGAAATTTTTGTGAGTGAATGATGAAGAACCAGCTCATTTTAATCTGTGTGCACTGAACTTTGAGCTCGTTCTTGTGAGGTGATCTACTGCACAACAGTAGATGCAAACACACACACACATACACACACACATATACCGGCACGCACACAGTGCTTGTGCAGGGCTTGTGATTTAGCCACTCCCTGTCAAACGCAGTGACGTGCCGAATAAATAAACATTTTGTGGTCTAAGCTGAGGTTTTTAAAACCCAGTTGAACCTCATCTTTCTTCAAAGTAGAGACAGCAGCTTCATAGATCTCAAATTAGCATCCCTATATTTACATATCCGCTTGCATATTCATGTTCATATCCGGAGTGATTTAAATTCCATGCCACTCATGCAGCTCACCTGAGATGACAATAAGCTCCAGCTTCCTGGCTTCTACTTTTCAGGCTATTACCATTTTAAAATTGTATCCTGTAGGTGCTGACTATTTATATTTCAATAAGTTTTTTTTTTCTTTTTTCCAAAGCAACTCTTCCACCTCTGTAAGACTGAGTTAAGTTGTGCATTGAGGGGCTGAAGCCACCTTATTTAATCTCCTCCCTCACTGAAAAAAATGAGAGGGTCGAATTTTGGAAACAAAGTAGACATGAGCAAAACCCTGAGTGTGAAAAAATACATCTGTTAAATTATTTACCTTTAGGCAGAATTCTGTCTTTTTAAGTTGACTCTATTGTCATTATTTAGACAGCAAGGAAACAGGAATGTGCATAAAGTTGCATACTTTCCATGTTTGCAAACACCACCTATTATCATATTCTTCTGTTTTTGATTTTTAATCTTCCATTATTATGAAAATGCAATCTGTTCAGTGTGGTGTGCCACACAAAGGCACTCTAAGATGCAAATGCATGACGACTCAGCCTTAATCAAAGTGGATAATTATTCACAGCCTGTCAACATTCATTGATCTGATTTCAGGGCAGGTATACCCACAAGTTTTTGCTGAGAAGTGATGCATGTTGGACATATGTTTAACAACAACAACAACATTATAGACCCTTGTAACAGTGTTCAGTGTTGAGTGATGGTTTATTGGCACTGTGCACCACCATCCCACCCACCCTGCACACACACACAAACACACACTATTGATATTTCCACTTAAAACTTAATTATTAATTGGTTTTATAAGTCTGCTATTACTGTTTTACTCAATTCTTTCGGAATAATCATGGCTGCTTTTTTCCTTGTTTGGAAACAACAGTTCCCATAATGCTTTGAGTTAGTTGGCTGTGCTGAAGGCTACAAACTTGAGTCTGTTTTTAGCCATATTTTTTTTACATTTTGGCAAACTGACACCATCAGAAGTGTGTGAGATTAGCTGTTAGAGTGTCAATGTGTGTTTGGAATATCAAAATCAAGATCAAAACATACGTTTTTGCCACTATGGGGGGAATTTGTTTCGGACTCAGTCCAGCCTGCAATACAAAAGAAAATCACTAACATGGCACCATTCCCATGCACACTCACATATCTTCATTAATGTACAGGAAGCTTTTCCTGAATCACTCTGATATTAAAGATCATTAAATATAGATATCGATAATAACCTCGTAAAGGTTAATTAACACTAAATCTAGAAATATGTGCATCATGTCTGTGTAACCCAGAGAAGTAATTCAATAAGGTATACTGAGGGTTTTTTAATTACTATTTACCCATTGCTGTATCTTTGCCTCACACTCCCCCCTTTAACTCCTCTGTGCCCCTCTTGTGTATTAAATACCATATCATTAAGTTGCCTACAGATGAGTGTTACATGAATCTAAATGGCAGCAATTGGGGTTAGAGGCTAGATGTTGTTAAATTGCATTACTGATGCATAGGCTTCCTTGTAAATATGACATGAGAGGTTAAAAAAAAAAAGGTTAAATGTTTAGCAATACATGTAAACACACACACAAACACAAACAAACACACACACAAGTCTCACTCCTGCCCACTCTCTCTGGGTTGAAACTCCCATGTGTGTCGCTGCCCTTACAGAAACGTTCAATCTCTTTACATGCCTTTCATGCCTATCATCAAATTGGAGAATGTGTTGCCATGGCAACCGTGTCTCAGGCACAGCTTCTGGTGACAGCCTCTAGCCGGTCCTTGCGCACATACACACAGATATGCACAGATAAACACATGCACACATACACGCACACGTGCACCCACCCTGACACACATGCACGTTCCATCATACACACACACGCATGCATGCACGCACCATCACACACCACGCACGCATAGAAAGGGAGAGCCGGAGCATGAGCAGGTGAAATATCTGCACATCAAAGAGAGACACACTGACCTGCCTACTGCTGTTTTAAAGCACCAATAAATTTCCCACTGATGTCTGTCTGCAGGTGGGGGAGAAGGTAGCGACTTCAAAAATCCCATCTCAACACAACAAAAGGTGCAAACATCTGAGGCATCAATATTGCCATTTTTAGGCCACAGCGGCACACAGTGAATAATTATAATGGCATTCCTGAAAAGTGCAATCAGATGTAATCTCGAGGCGGCGGCTTCCTCAGATGACTCACTTAGCATTTAAGCCACATTGTTCTGCTTTAGTCTTAAAAGTCCAAAATGAAACCACTCATTTCTGGTTCACATCATCCACATTCATTTACTTTTGAGTCCTTTTCATCCGTTTGATTCTCCTTGTGTTTTTATGTCTTCCAGAAGCAATTCTGTCTCCAAAAAAGACACACACACACACACACATATACATACTAGAAACTTCCAATTTTACTGTATTTTGTTGATAGATAGATAGATAGATAGATAGATAGATAGATAGATAGATAGATAGATAGATAGATAGATAGATAGATAGATAGATTTATGAGTATGTAGTAGTACCATTTACTATCCATTGATTGTCCAATTCCCCTGAGTGTGTCCCTTCCGTCATGCATGAATATGGCTTTGAAATGATTTGCTGTATATTTGCAACCTATAATTTTAATTTTTATCGACAAGAACAGCAGATACTGCAATTTATGAGTCATAACACAATGATCATAAGTCTGACTCACCTGAGAATTTACACCTCTATAAAACCTTGAAATGTTGTGAGAAGACAGAAATCAATTTGATTTTCTATTGCTCCGAATATTTAATGAGTCAGATGCAGATTTCACACTGTTCCAATGACTAAAATAAATTAAGGGGATTGTGGAGTCTTCTTGGAGGTAAGTTCTCTCTGAGTGCTCTCGAGGTTCTTCATCTTCTTTAAATTTCACACTTGACTGTAAGGCACTCAGCTTTCTAGAGTAACTTTGCTTTTGAAGACTGCAAATTGGCAGCTTGCAACAAATGAAGTGGTCAGCAGAGGGAACAGCCACAACAGTCTCTCAGATTTCTGTCGCAAAAACCAATAAATTCATTAACAGAAGTCATAAAGATTCTGTTTTAATTGCGTGACAGCATAATATCTTCAGTCTTACTTACAAAAGCCCCTTTTGCTCCTGCACATGCTGTGCAGCATAACCTATCAGGCAGCTACAATGAACTCTTTAGTTGTTGGCGATATAATCTTTTTTCCATTTATATGCTAAGTCCGCCACAAAACGGTTTTGTGCCAACATCATCTTCAACGATACTAATCTTTCTGACACAAAATGGAAATGCAGCATGCGTGACCCTGAACTGCCTGAGTTCCTTTAGATCCCTGCCGCATCGTGTAGGCGAGAGGTCAAGACCTGTCAGTGTTGCAACCAGGATCCCTCTCATGTGACTGCTGGAGAAAGTGCAGAAACTCTGTGGCAGAGCTGCAGAATGGAGTCTGAAATGGGATTTCTTACGACAAGGACCAAGAGGCCCTGAATATTATTACAGTCCTGAGGGTGGCAGAGAGAGAGAGAAAAAAAAGCTACAGAAGGACAAATGAGAATGTAGAAACTCAAGAGGGATGTAAATGCTCAAGAGCCTCTGGACAAAACAGTCATATGAGACAAGACCAAGTATCTGAGGACAAACGATGGTCCCATCACTTCTTGTGGAAAAAAAAGGCCCAAGGCTGGGAAACTTGACAGATGGTGGCTGTTATTTGTAGATTGCTCCCCTTTATTTCTTCTGTCTGTATCTCCGCCCTTGTCCTAGTACTGAGAAAATGTGCATTGTGTGAAGCTTTTATTCACCCAAAACGAATGAATTTTATGACCTCTCAAGTGCAAGTCTAAATTTTAAGGGTTTTTTTCTCAAGCCAACATTTTCACAGAAACAGTATTTGACTCTTTGTTCAGTCTTTATTTGTCCCTGTTGTTGCTCTGTCCATTCACAGGCATTTTTAAGGCTACAAGCTTTTAAGTGATGCTTCGTCAGTTTATTTTATCCTTTCAGTGTTTCAGAATGATTGTAAAAAAAAAAGAAAAGATTTTGCATGTTAAAAGCATTCAAACACACCTTTACTGAATCTTGTTCACATGCAGTCATAAACAAGCTGCAGCAAAGGGCGGCTCGCCCCATTAAGCTATCTGGTGCTGTGGCCTATTTGGCCGTGATGTTGCTCTTTTATTATTCCCCGGGTGCTCACAGAAACTGAAGTGATGGTATTTTTTGGGGATGGTGGAGGCTTAGAGGTTGCTTCATCATTAGCTGATGCATGCTAACACTGGAATCCTTAATGAAATATTTAGCGCCTCTGCTGGAATGTCTGAAGCTTTCTCCTGCTTCAACAAGATTTTTCTCATTTATTAAGACACAACAATGGGGGAAGCAAGAGCAAGTAAAAGCCTGCGCAAGCTACCTAGGTATTTATGAGGACTCAAATCTATCGAAGGGGACGTTTTATTTAAAGACAAAACACATGTAGATGTGTCCTTTCTGGATTCATATTTAATATGCTGCGCTCGTGCGCCGGTTTTACAAGCTGTGTATCCAGTCCACTGAACTTCGTGTTCCATGTAGTGAGGACGGTTTTCATTATGCACCGATGAACATCACTAAAAGGAAAGTTTTTACTTCATCTTTCCCTCGAGCACACTTGGTCTCTTTCATGATCGAATGACTCCTGCATGTCTTAATTCATTCAGTATTCTAAATTGAAAGTTGATGGTCCTTACAGTCAACGAGCGCTCACCTCTCTCCTCGCAGGCGCGATACGTTGCGTCCTGATGTCTTGCAATGACATAGTTTATGTCTGTTGACCTCACAGCTCTGGATTTGCCAACCATCAGTACACACCTCGCTGCTTTTTATCCCTCTAATAAAACAATCAGATTGCTGTAAGGGCAAGAAGAAGAAGAAGACACAAGAAGGTCATGAGCTTGATTACTTCTCATTCTATTCCCAACAATTAATCTGTGATAAACATCCTTGTTACATATGCAACAAAGGGCAAATAATAAACACAAAAAAAACAACTGTGCATAGCTTAAGGCGTCATAATACCCCCTTTAGTGTGAGAAAATGCTATATTAAGAACAATTAATTGACCTGGAAGAGTCACTTTAATATGTTTTTGATGATCTTGTCATATGAAAGCCGGCACACTAATGAAATTAGCCTCTTGGCACCGTGTCTTCCAGTCTTGATTGCATGGACATGAAATAAAATATGCCTATAGAAGCTGAGAGTTTTTCAAGACAGCATTTTTCAGTGTAAGTTTAGTGCAAAACATCATAATGTGAACTTAAAGCAGATACGATCTGCAGGACTAAATAAAGATAATTACAGCAGCTACAGCAGACTTATGTCGACTCAGCGACTGAAAGTACTGAGAAACTTATGTATGGATGCACTCAGTCGGACAGACAGACAGAAAGATAGACAGATAGATATACAGACAGGTCCTTTCAATCAATTCCAGGTCTGCAGCAGTCAATTTTCAAGTATAAAAAATATTTTTGCCCTGCAAAAGGGCTTTAGCCACTCAGTCAAGCCTTGTGGCTGTGATTGAGTGGTTGGGACTAAAAGGGCGATGTGGAATGATAGGAGCGTAATTGATTGCTTTTTTTTTTTTTTAAAAAAAAAAGTTTATTTCTAGAGAAAAAAAAAGTCTGTTTCTTTTAGCTCCCCAAAATGCTCAACCACTGAACCATCCTGATTTTACCTCCCATAACCCCGACTGTGAAAGCAGCTTCAGGCTGTGCAGGTTAATGCCTGTAATATTGCTTTTTTGTGAGGTCATGCATCATTTAAAGCAGCATTGTGTAACTATTTTGCCTTAAAATTAGAGCTTAAAATCATTTGTAAAAAGGTTAATTGGTGTCTCTGTGGCAGTCACCTTTTGCCCCGGTTGTTAGTCACCACACTGGCTAACTTGGATGAGCTGGTGGGAAATCCTTTTAAATTGCAGTGTTGAAAAAAAACCTTGCTGCTTTTAAAAACTTAGTGGTAACTGCACTAAACTCACCACAAGTTTTAGTTTGTGAAAGCTGTTTTGCGAAAGATTTCTTCCCTGGGAAGCAGCGTGTCCCCAAAACCCTTTGGCATATGGAAGTGCCCTTTTAAAACTTTTCTTCACTTTACTTGTTTTATTTATCAGCTCCCAGTGAGAAGCAAGTTCACAGACACAAGTACAAAGGTTGTGCTGAGAAAGGAGCACTACACAAACAGGTTTTTTTGATGGAAATGTTCCCCAGATTCACTTAAACTCTGTGACAATCAATGCATTGAAAGGTTCACAGTGCAGCTCACATCCTCATCTTTACAGCATTGTGAATCTAAACTCTGTTCAACATTAATATTTAGTACAGAAAAAATGATGCTGACGACTCCTGGTGGATATTATTTCTCTAACTTTAAAGACTACATTATTGGACATAAACTGTCAGCCTGCATGTTCCCAAAGCATCACCAGCTGCCTGTGGTGGAGCACACAGAGGTTTTAGCTTTCCGTACATCAGAGCTACAGGAGGATGAGTCTGGCAGGCCATCGCATAATTATTTCTCTAAAAGTACGAACACACTTTGTGCCAGTTGGCATCAGCTTTTTCAGTAATAGCCTTTACATTGACTTAACCTATCCATCTCCCAAAAATGGCCACTTTGCTGCGTTTATTTATATCCACAGTTAACATCAGATGTAGTGAGCAGACTTTTATTGCTATCCTGATACTAAGAAATGACTTTATCGAATCTGGTGGTCTTTATTGGTATTTTTATTCAGGGAATATTGTTTTTAAACTGCAAATTCCAATGACATGAATGCAGACACACAAGAAACAAATATTTATCATTCATTATGTTTAAATTTTATTGCTAATCACTAATTTTAGTCCTTTTAAGCTAAGATGATGTTTCATACTAATCAGGTTTTATAACCGGCTCAGTGTAATGTAATCCATCACTGTACATGCAGTCTAGTGGAGCGTTTGGTAAACATCGAACATCTCTCAGGTCAGGAGGCTGAAACTCCTTCCTCAGCGGGTTTATGAAGCCAGCTGTGTTACTTTTCTCACTTGACTGCTTTGTCTTATTGGAATCAATGGGAGACCAAGGTGGTTCACTCACTCCATTAATTTAGTATCATGAAACCGCAACTTTGTACAAACCCTGATGTAATACATACCAGACAGCCCTGCACTTGTTTCGCTCTAGGAGACCATGGGAGACTAACTCCCTATTAATGTCCATCCTCTATTGGGTGGAGGTACTGTAAGGGTTTTTTCCTGATTTAAATGAGACTTCAACCTTGCAAATCGATGAGCATCAACAACACCCCACCCCCCCACCCCCGCAGCCCCCATCTCACCCCATTCCCCACAACCCCGCCCACCAACACCATCCGACACTGTGGGCCGAAACGCATCATGGTTTAAATTCATGGTACATGAGTCAATAAGCTATTTGAGATTAGGCTCCATTGTTGGCCTCACTGGATAAAAGATGAAACAGACAGACTGCAAGGCAATTTCAGTTCACTTGCATTGCAGTTTCTTATGAATAAAATGTCACAAAAAAGCTATTTGTCTGCACTACGGGCTTTGTTTTTGACCACTGCTGGAAGTAAATTGAAAATATTCAAAATTCACAAACACAAACACACACACACACACACACACACACACACACACACGCATACACACATACATCAAAGAGTAAAGCCAGCAACCCCCTCTACCACTATATGTATTTTTTTATGGAAACTAATATAAATCGGACCCTAAAAATGTGGTTTTATCCAACATTGTTTCTCCCAGTGAGAAAAATCTGATCTGATCTGGTTGCAGTTAAATAAATTATCCCAGTGTTAATTATGAGCCTCTATAATCTGCATAGTTAAAGCTTTGCTGTATCAACTTTAATCATTTTTCCATTTTTTTGCAAAATACTTTGCATTATAAATATAGCACAAGCATACACTCCTTTGCAAAAAAAAAAATATATATATATATAGAATCAACATATCTCAGCTTTATTCATTTGGTATTTAACCTATCTCAATGTTATGCCTTTGGCACATGAATTCATTATCATGACTATAGTAACAAAGGCTGAATAAAAATTAATCAAGGATAAACACAATAACAGACTGATGCCGCCAGCTGCACATGAAACTGTGTGAAAAAGGTGAAATAAAGCCAACACTTTCTATTTGTCTCTGTGAGGCATCAATCATTCATACCCTCAGGGCCAAGGTCATCCATCTGCCTCTCTACCTTTAGCCATCGTCATGTTATTTGAAAACATAAAGTATGGAATTGTCTTGCATTTCTATTGCAAAGTGAATGGGTTTTATTAAGCAAGAATGTAGAGGAGATTCGAGCATTATAGCATTTTTTGTTCAGTACCTTAAAAACATTTAATCAAAATTCACTAAGATGTTTTGGCCAAACACATTAGCATTGTGTATTGGCATTGGACATAAAGTGCAATGGGTAGAATTGTCCAAAATGGAAGTAATTCATGAGGATACTAGTTAAAGGCTTAAGAGGACAATTCCCCCCATTGAGAGCACTTCTGTTACAGATGAAAAGACCCTTAATCGTCTGTCCATATGTACAAGAAATTGGGTAGAAATCTTGGCCATTGCAGAAAGGAGCATGATTACAAACGATAAAACAACAATAAAAATAATCTAAAAATAACAATGAAAAATAAAAAAAACACATAAAACAAAATTTACATTGCACACACCTCACACATTTTATTGCACATGGTTGTGGTGGGGAGCTGCAGCTGCATCTTCCATCTTGATAAATGACTTGAGTCAATTGATTTCTCTTGGGATGGATGCCACTTGGAGAGGCATGTCAGGTCCCTCCCAATGAAGGGTCACAATGCAACAAGTCTTTAAAATGAAACAACCAAATGCAATATTTGCTCATGTTTTCCACAGTGACACAGTGGAAGTATCATCAGATCTACAGTCCTTATCAGCAGGATGAAATCTTGCAGCATTTCAAGGTTATACGTATATTAAAAAAACATGTATGTGTCACTGAAAACAGAGAGGACAAGCTGGCTTGTTTGTATGTTCCTGAGCCTTTCACATGCTGAAAATTGAACATGAGAATGAGCGTGTGCGCCTCTGTTTTATTTATACACTCCTCACGAAGCATGTCAGCTGTGATCGCACAACATGTACAACTGTGAAACTCTGCAGCACCTATTTTGCTCTGAAGAAGAAGCTGTTCTCCATTTGCTGGTTCCATTCCATTAGTTCTATCAGCTGTACTGAAAAAAAAAATAAAACCCTTTCTCACATCATCCCACTGTGTCTAATCACATCACTGTTGTTGTCATTTCACACATTTGTGTACTTTAATGTGAAATACAATTAGAGAATCATCGTCATCAGCTTCGCAAATGAAGCCAGTGCACTCGACAGCTGGCTCTTCAATGGCCTTTTTCCATTAGCAAAAGTGGAGCAAAAAAAAACCACATAACAACATTCGAATTTGTAATTCTATTTGCTTTTGTAATTTTAATCGGGAATTTTCTTTTTAAAAATGAAGCTTGCTTTTCTTTAACAAGATAATTATTTACAGTTTTAATTATTCTTCACATGATGTTTGACATATTACTCCCCAGTGCCACAGATTATGCCGAACCTCTCATCCTGCATTACTTCTCCATTGTGCTGGGTGGGCGGCTGTTCTGTTAAATGGCTCGTTTTCTTGTCAACATTGTAGGAATAAAGTCGTGAGCTTCAATGAAAAGACACTCTCATCTTAGATTCTCTGCAGCAAGACTCTCTGCTCCATTCATTCTCTGAGCATCCTTTTCAAATTAGTTCTTAGTCATCAATGTGAAATGAATGACCACAGTCCACCTAGTAGTTTAACTGGTCTATGATAAAAAAAAATATTTAAAACAACCATGCTATTATTTTCTTATTGTTCTAAATGTAGCATCTGAAGATTTTTGCTGTACATGCATGGTTCTCTCTACTTACGGTTTGTATCCACGTGGTTGAAAGCACCTATTTCAAGCACTTTGGATAAAATTGTCCGCCAAATGAATGTACCGTCATGTAATGTAATGTAGTAGGATGAATGGCTCTTGCATAGAAAACCCTGTAAACAAATGTAGATCGTCCTGCAAGCTGAACCACAAATATATCTGCAGCCTGTTTTTAATGAAATTTTTTTTAAAAAAGGCTTTGAACATTTGCTTTTCCAAGCTAAGGAGATAACATGAAATGATTGTGCTATTAAATGTTTTAAAGTGCAGGTATTTCACAGCATCTTTATACACCCTAGACTTTATGTCCATGTACTATTATGATAAGTGCCTTTTTGTGGAAACAGCTGTGATTGTCAGGCTAAGAGAAGCAGGGCTGTAATTTTTCTTATATGCACTGATATATACATTAACTTGTGCTGTGGGGAAAAAAAGCATGTTGTTGTATGTAATATTGCCCACCAGGGTGGTATAATAGATGAAACACAAACGCTTCCTGAGAAAAACAATTAGAAAACACACCAAAGCTAAAAGGAAATAAAAACACATAAAAACACAATAACAAATACTCAGATGGGACTTGGAGGAACAGAGACTATATTGCTGGGGTTTCAGGACTTTGACAGCCTGGCAAAAGAAACTGTTGCTCATCCTGGCTGCAAATCCTCCAACCAGATGGCTGTGAAAGAAAGAGGCGGTGGGAAGTGTGAGAGAGGTCCTGATAATGCAAGAGGCTTCGCAGATGCAGCATTTGAAATCTCCTGAATGGAGGGCAGCGAGGTCTGAATGATGCCGTTTGCTCTCCTTGTTATGTGCTGGAGGACTCAGGATCTGAGGCGTTCAGGTCCTTTTTGCAGTGGGTCTGTTTCTCTTTGATATGAGAAAACACAAGCCTCACATATCTGAGCTCCAGGAGTTGTGGAAAAATATTACTGACATGTTGGTTGTGATGTCAACCTCTTTTAAATACAGAAAAAAAAAATGATGCCAAAATAGCTTTGGACGCGCAGTATTAAGAGCATTGAGGTTTTTTATACAGAGGGCCTCAATATTAATTAATTTGTAATTTGTAGAATACTTTTGAATTGAAATAAGAATCCTTGAATCTGTATTTCATTTTTAATTTTACATAATTGAGTGTTCACCTAGGAAAATTGATTTTTTTAAAAATGAACATGCAGACTAGATGACCTCATTCAGGACTGTATATCCGTTACAGATGAGAGAGTGCTGGATAGTTTCACAGAAAAGTTTAGAGGAGCGACTGTCTGGTGCTCTTTTTTTTCTTCTTTACGTTTTTGTTTTTTGGTTTTGGAATTGTTTCTGTAATGGAGGTGGTCAATCAGATGCACAGCACACTTGCCAAAAAAAACATTTAGCCATCATCCTTCTTCACTTGTGACAAAGAAAAATTCATTTTAAAACACATTACTCCCAATCTACTCTCTAGTGTAATGTCTTTTTTCTGCTCTCTGTGGTGCAAACAGCTATAATGGATTTATTTTTGCCTCTGAAGCTGGAGAGCAAAAAATACTCACTTGTGACTGTGAAAACCCCAGTTAGAATAGTTGTTTTTATCCCAGTGGCCACTAGGGGCAACAATGTGCCCAATTCCACTTGGGACGAAACTTTGAGGAGCTAGCCAATGATGAGATTTTTTTCATGTGATTTTTTTTGTAATTTTTTTGTCATCATTAGTGTTTAGTTACAGTTTTAAAAAAAACTTACAGGAAGAAAATTAACTGGCTGGTTTGAAAAATGTGCATCTGGTCATCTTCCAAACCTCTGTTCAAAAACACACAGCCACTTACCTGAACTTTTCTATTTGACCTTCATCAACTGTTGGGGGAGTTTTAGAGTTCACTTCTTTATTTACTTTATTTCAAAACACAATATAAATATTCAAACACATTTACATAATATTAAAAAAAGCTGGCATCACACATTTTTTTAACAGAACTTCTGTTGATTGACTATAAAAAATGTCCATGAAGTTCCTCAAAATTCACTGTGAAATTCTTCCCTCCTACATTTCATCATAACATGCTGTAACAAGCTGATTTTTAATGACTGGTTTCGCGGCAGGGATCAAATTGAAAAGGATCAATGAGCCTGGTAAACCAAACCTCCCTCTACCTGACTACATTTCCATTTTGAAAAATACACAACAGAATTGAAAATTGGATGAGCAAAAAAATGAGCCTCCTAATGAAATTCAAGGGTTCACTGCGACACTCCACTTGCTTCCCTTGATGAAGAGACACACTTTGATGGGAAGGTGAAATAATGAGAGCTGGGATGCTTGAGAGGTGGGCCTGCTACATAATTGGGATGGGCATATTCAATCAAAATACACTTCTATTCAATTTCCACACTTGCCGTCTTACCTCGCCTGTAATTTCTTTTGATTGGCACCAGTCGGAAAAAAGGTGGAGGGGGGAGACTATTTTCCTCTCATCAGAGAGGGATGGTCAGTCTGCATCAGCATGGATATAATTAGCCAGATCACTTCAGTGACCTCTGAAAGTCATTTTGTGTTTGGAGAAGATGCGACTGACTGGAAATTACATGTGCTCTTATTCTAATGGGTGCGAGTCTCCGCTGCGCAGGACGTGACACATTATATCTCCTCTGTTGATCGTCGTCTGGCTTTTACAGCAGCTAAAAGACCAAGTTTGTGCTGGACTGAGCTAAAACAGGATCCTGCAAAGAAGCTTCTATGCATGTGATGCTGCTCAGAGCATCAGATGAGTCAGGTGAACTGCATCTTCGCTTCACACCGTATGAGCTCTAATACCATCTAATATAAACAACACTGCAACCAAGGCCTCAGATATTACAAAAAATTTAATCAACATCTCTCTGGCAGGGTCTCAACTGAACATTATAAACTTTACAGAGCTGACAGGTTATTGTATTGCCTTGGATGAGACTGCAAGTTGCTGTTTCCACCCACTACTTTGGAAATAAACTATTTAATTGATTTGTAATAAGTGCTTGAACCTCTGTTAGTCACATCCATTGAAGAATATTTTGATAAAATAACCCGAGTCATTATTTTTGATTATGCTGCCTGTCCAGAGAGGTCACCTACATTTGCCTTTCAGACAATCATCACTGATGACCATCATTAAAAACTCAAGGAGGTAAAAGCCACCATGGCAAATAAAACCATGCAACCACTTTCATCAAATAATAAATGTGGATTTTCTGTTATGTTTAAAATGCAGGACACTGATCAAGGATTGGATTTAGGACTGAAAAACAGGATAAGGGCCCCGCTGCATCAATTTAAGGGACTTCAAAAAAGCATAGAAAGGTTATTTAATGTAAGAGTGGGTACATGCAAATTTAAAACACACAGAGAACACAGGGGGAACAAAATAACAGTCATATAAAGCAATCAATACCATAACACTGGAAACTAAAGCCTCAAAAAAGGTACACAAGGACAACACCTCTCTCCACTCTTTTTGATTTTAGTCTACTCATGAAATGATTTAAAGTCTTACATAAATATGTTTATTCAGATTATAGGCTAAGTTGCACAAAAAGGCCATTTAAAATGAAAATTGCAGTATCCTGTATTTCAAATGTTCAATGTTTTCCTTGAAAATGTTGAGTTCAATAGGCTGCTAAACTTCAAAAGTACAGAGACACTCATGCACCTTTATTAGTATAAAACCTTGGGAAGAATAAACCTCCGATTTTCTTGAATACAACACGCTGTACTTCAAGAACACTGTAGGTCTCCACAGACAGAAATAAGCTCTGCCATAAGTTCACTTCTGTGTGCCCTATTGTGTCTCATCTCGGCATGGAGGAAATGAAAAGGAGAACCTTGAGCGCATTGAAGGAAACACTGCCTACTGTTATATGTTCCTTTGGACACGCTGGGAAAAAAGGGACCACATACAACAAAGGCTGCACGGGGAGAAAATAGGATTAGCAAGGTCAAAAAAAAACAAAAAAGACAGATGGTTTGAAAGGAGAACAGTGGAGGTCATTTATGTCAGCAACTGACAACTTATCAGCTTTTCATGTCCTTCCCAGGTGTAATCACACCAACTCGCACCTTGATTGGTGTGACTCCTTAAACACTGCTGCCACGTGACCCTTACAGCTCACACTGACCTGCTTCCCTACTCTCTTTGAATAATGCAGAAACATCTCGAACACCAAATCAGCAAGTCCAATTGACTGTTATCTGACTTCCAGCTGCGGTCGCCCAATTACAGCTCAGCAATCATAACTCTCACACGCTCACACACCAACTGTCACTCATGTCTGTGACCTAAATGAAAGAGAAGTTTTATGTCATTTCCTGTGAGGAGAGACATAATTTACATGTACATTATGTGCTTGTATAATACCATTTTCAAATGCTAATAATTTATCTATTCAGGGCCAACTATTGATGAAAGGTCTCTTGGGTAATAGTTCATGTGCTGCTTTGGTTACTTTGATAAAGAAAATGAATAATTTCCTGAAAAGTTCCACCAACAGATTTAGCATTTAAAAGAAATGAAGAAGTGAGTTACATAAAACCTTTAATTGAGCACAGAGCAGTAGGCACCATCTGCATTTCACTGAGGCCACAGCAATATTATGTTCAAATCTTCAAATATAGCTTAAAAAAGACATTTAAAAACTATTATAATTCTATAAAAACTTAATTAGTTCCGTTCAAGAGGTTCTGCAAGCATAGTTTAAAAACCTAGCTTTGTAAAACTCCATTATGCTTTACAGGACACAACATTAAAAAAAAAATCTCTTAACCTTCAAAGATAAATGTTTGTCTATTTTTGTCTTAAAAAAATAAAATAATTGGAATTTGGAAATAAAGAGCAGATATTTGTTTAATAGTGATATTTGTATATTTCATTCAAAAATATGGCAGATGCTTGCACAGCTGGCTGGAACTGAAGCATGACCTGAAATAAATTATGTTGAAGCTACCTTAACGACATCTGGAATGTATATGCAGCTGTTTTCATTTGGTAACTTAAAGTATTAGCAATGTAAAGCAAAATCAAGGAAACATCAAACTCAATATTTTTAAGAAAATGAAGAGAGAATCCAAGTTTTTCATTTTCACACACTTTTTTTTCTAGTTTTATTGATTTAAACCAGCATTTAAAGATGAAAAAGGTGCATTTCTTTACAGACCATGCAATCCTTCTGTTCATTAAAGAACAAATTGTCATTAAACATGCCATTTCAGATAAGGGAGTGATAATGCTACGTTTCATTAGGATTTTTAGAACAGCAGCTCAGTGGAGTGTGGATTATTGTCTGTGAAGTACAGCAATTAAACCAATTGTGTAGTGACTAAGAATTGTAATTTTAAAAATGCATCAATGGAGCAGCTGCAAACTGCATCAATCACAAAGGTTTTTTTAATGACCCAATCAGTGTATCAAAGGTATCATGCTTGATGGACGGATATCAGAGAGGGTCTGTCCAGATTCATTCTACCAGTTTAATTTTGAAAAAACCAAAAGACAAACACAAAGACCGCTGTCAGGCCATCTTCCCAGCACGTTAGCCGTGGGTCAGCAGTCACCCTGAATTCAAGTTTCATCTCTTCTGGTTATATCATCAAGTTCACACATTGTGTTCGAAATTTCGGCTTTAAAAACTCTCTGCTCTGGACCCACAGGCAAAGGCAGGCTTTATGGGGAGATTATTTGGTAGGGTGACCCTTATGTGGGCCCACACTCGCCCCATGGCCCACATAGATCTAATTATTATACAGTGGACAATACAGCTTCTGTTTTCTCTGTGCCTCTCTGTAACCTGATTGCATTTCAGAGTGTCCACTTGTTCTGGTTCAGGAGGCAACTGACCTTTATTTGTTTTGTATTTTGGTGGTATTCTTAGTCTTTAAAACACATTTGAGTGTGCTTAATTAAAAGATGTGTTTGTTTACAGGATGGTACTTTTTTTGCCATTTTTACACCTTAAAATCTTGTTAACTGATGAATTCATAACTGCAACATGGGCTGTCCTTGGTATAAAACTGATGCTGCTGTTTGGAAAAATACTGAGTGAACGATTACCTCAAATGACTTCTTTCTTAATGGTAAACTAGTAGTAAAGGGCAGTAATGGATGCGGTGATGCTGATGTGGGCGTTTTATGAATAATCTGTCTAATGTGTTCATCCTTCACTTGTTACTGACACACACACACACACATCTCTTCCCTTTTACTTTAGAGACTCTGGAAAGTACACACAGTACACCGCAAGGTCTAAATACAGGCTAAAAATCTCAAGTTACAAAATACATTTTTACATAGTAGAATGTGGAATAATAGGTCTAAATTTTAAGCTCATTTTAAGTCACTAGAATTTGTAACACATTCCATCTCCACACAGAATAGACATATTAGGCTATAATGTTATTATAGAAGTGTTATGGAAGGCTTAAAACGATAAATTGTGAACTGCTGTTCCATTAAGCTTGTTACGCCCCTGCACACAGGTGGCGGGGGGGCACAGTTTAACACTGAATTCCAGGAGCTGGTGCCTCTCGCTCAGTTGTTCATTCTAATAAACTCAATTAGCACGTTGGGAGCTAGCAGAGGTTCTTTTCCTTGTCACAGCACTGTGGCAATGTGCATAATGGCAGGGGAGGGGGGCAGGGATTGGATTGGATGGCACAGTGAACATCCTACATGGTAAAGGAATAGTTCAATAAAAATTCAGTCATTGGCCACTCGTGCTGATGCTGATTTAAAGTCAGGTGAAAATTCTTAGTTCTTAAAATATTTCTGGATCTTCACAGCAAAAATGCGCTTCCACTTTAGTTGCCATGTGGATGAATGTTTAAAGCTTAGCTGCAACAATTCAGATTTTTGCTTAAAAAAGGTGCAAAAAGCATATTTCTGAGCAGGTTTCCAGAGACTTGGATTTCACAGTTTTTTTTTTGTAGTTTATATTTTCAGGACTAAAAAACTTCAGAGCATCTGTAAGCCAAAGTGACTTAGTTTTACTTTTATGTAAACTGTTCCTTTAAGACTTGGGGATTTTAAAAATTAAACAAGGTCTTATGACATGTCATCCAAACAAATCTAAATAAAAAAATGTTAATATTCGCTCTGAATTGTGTGACTTAAAAAAAAAATTCCCCTGTCCCCGATTTCTCATTCTCTCCAAGATTCAAACCTTTTACTTTCAAGTTGAAGGAGAGAATCTTTAAAAACCTGCTTTGCTTTCACACCTCAAACATTTCACTGCTGGAACTGGGTGCCATTTTCAGATTTTTTTTTTTTGAAAAATTACAGAAACATTTTTTATATCATGGCAGTGGCAATGCTCTTGCGTGAGTTTTTAATTGTCGGATTCTATTTTCCTGCATGCAAAGTGGTGTTTACTCGTTGTGTCAAAGATGCCTCAAAAGACAAAATACCCATGTTTTGCTGGAAAATGGAAGTGCTATTATAATCTCTAAATTACCCTCCGCAGTAATGTTTTCCTCCAGCTCTGAAACTGCATCTGCTTGCTTTGCAGGTGTCCAGTTGGTGGATGTTACATGTACATGATGAAGCACTGGGATCTTTGAAAAACACTGTTTGGTAAATTAATGAGTTTTGCCGGCCAGTCAGCAGTTTGCGAATGTGCTATCACTGCACATTAGATTGATCCAAACAAGCACTTAATACATTGCTTTCTGGTCTGAAACACACAGAGGAGTCCAGAGGATGTGGAGACAAAGAAATCAATTGGCCTGATAGGGAGCAGGGAGAAGGTGCAGAGAGGAAGACCGGCCATGTCGGTGAAGGGAGCAGATCCAGTCCAACCAGATGATGATTGCCTTTGTGGTAATCAAGGTTTTATATGGAGGACCACAGGAAATTAGTGAGCCAGTCGATATTCAATTTAATCAATATCAACAATCTTTACTCCACAGCAGCGAATTCTTAAAATGCCGCAGGCTGTTCATGCCAGTCTTTATTAATAATAATGCTGGAAAAGGAATCCACCGAAGATGTTGCTTGAGGGAGGAAAGAAAGCTCCAGTCCTAAAAATATGCACTGCTCACCTTTTGTTGACGCAAACTGCAATGCTTCAGTGAAAACAGTGAAATGAGTTTTAAATTAGACCGCCGTCGTGCCCTGACTTTGTTGTGTGAATGTTCCTCATAGACTTTCCTCTCTCCACAGCTGTGTAGGTGAAACAAAGATCTAGACAGAGTAGAATAGCTCCTTAATTAAATGATAACTTACACAGTGTTAATGTGTGTCAATGATGTTGTCGTTGTTGGTACAATGATGTTAATTCAGAGCAGATCAAAAGTATTAAAGGTTTTTTTTTTTTTAGAGGATATTGAATCAGTAATCGAATATCAGCTTACATATCAAATTCCACTTTTTTTTGCAGAGTCAGAGCTTGAGCAAACAAAGGAGTATTTAATTATTGCATTAAGATACAGCAATGATATATGTCCTTTGTTGTAGCGATAACAAACAAGAGCTCACATCATCATTTATTTGATTGTCAATTTCTATTTTTCCTTTTCTTCATTACAGCTGACCCTCCATTCCATTATCACAATATGACAAAAAGATAATTGAATGGAGGCTGGTAGAAAGAGGAATCCCTTCACAAAGATTAAAACAAATTTAAAAAAACACACATTTAATCCAACAACACTATCAAACAGAAGCACAGTAAGTCAACTGATGTTGTTGACTTTCTGGAGACACACAACCACATGAGCAGGGAAACACCAGCCTCGTCATGTGACCTCTTCTCAGCCAGGCTGATCGCTGTCAGCTGAGGGAGAACATCACCTGATGAGCAAAGGTAAGGGGAAGAATGTAATCTGGATTTCTGGATCCCTTTGACAGTAACATTTTTTTATGATTTCATGTATAAATTTGGTAAAAATGAACATAAATCAACCTGTATTGCTCTTGAAACTGCCATGACACATCCTTAGAAGGTTATCCTGATACAAAAAATTTGACTTCTGGTGTTTTTTTGTAGATCAGTATTAAAAAAAAATGCATGAATTAAAGTACTCATACTTGTCATTGCAAAAGTAATGTGTGTTAGAAATTAAAGAGATGATATGAGCTTATATCCTGGATCTTTGCCAAATGATACTTACTATTGTTATGTGGCCTTCATAGAGGCAGTCAAAGTGCTAAGTATTTTTTAAAGTGCTTCTTGTAGTTAATAATTTTCTTCAATGTTTCCCAAAATGCCACATAACTTGAATAATACAAGAAAATCACGAGTATCTGTTAACTTGAATAAGCTGCATTCTACAACTTTGAAGCATGTATTTCCCTTTTTTAAAGGCATGGATTTGGAGAGATTTGTTTTTACAATATGCCAAAGTGGAATATAATATTCATAAGTATGTTAGAATTAAAATAAAATCACATAAAAACCACAGAGGGCCCTTATCTTTTTTTTAAAACTAAATTTGCAGCCACCATTGGATCAACAATTATTTTAGGGTATCTGACATTTATGCAAAAAAATTACAAGAATATATTTTGTGTATTCTTGAGAATTTCCCATCAGAATATCCACAATAGAATGATTCATTCAATAAAAATGTGTGAATATGGATGCAAATCAGCTGGTGTTGCTGCCAGCCTTGATATAATGAACTGTAACCCCACATGTATACATGCAGTATAGACTCAAGTGGCGTATCCTCCCTGTGCCACGAATACTTCACCTCCGAAAGGCTTCTTGCTTCCATTTATATATTTTGTAAAGACGAGGCAGCCAGCTAGAAAATAAAATCCTTTTCCCTATTAACCAGATGGGTGCACAGCCGGTCGTCAGGTCTCTGAATTAAACGCTAAATTTTCAATTGTGTTTCAGCGCACACCCACTTCAGTCTTCTCACCTATGCTGGAAGTCTCTTTTTTTTTTTTTTTTAATTTACCAAACAGCAGTGCAGCCTCGTCACGCAGTATACTCATAATTCTCACAGGGGAGTTACTCTCTTGTTTACTGTATACGCCGCATTACGTCCTGATCACTGCAATATGTCGTCAGTGAAGGGAACAATTACACTACAGAGTGTTTTTTTAAAAACACAAACTTTATACCCTAAGCTCCAACTGTTCGGTGCATTTTTTGCCGTGTAATTAATGCTTCACACCAAAAGAAAATACAGTACATTAGCATTACTTTATAGAAATATCAGTTTATGCATAAATAGAGTGCAAATGCAGTAATTGGTTTAATTTCTGTTGAAATAATCTATGGCCAAACTCCTCTACTGGAGCCAAAGCAGGTGACCACTTCAACCCCTTTAGGCTCATCTGAGTGTATTATGTTGCCACTGGGGATACATAATCAGCCCTCACAGCGTCTGTCTCGCCGCATGGATTAACAGAGTCAGTGTGGAAACCAGCAGTATCCCAATCACCACCAGTTAACCTGGTAGGAGACACTAATATGTGGCACTGCGGTCCTCTGCAACTGCTGCAAAGGGACTGATTTATCAGCTTGAGTGGAGTTTTGCATTACAGCAGATGAAATACCCACAAAAGTTATATTACATATTAGACATATTGGAACAAACTATGGGCGACAAGCTACATTTGGTTTAATTAACAGCACGGATTGTGAACTGCTGCAGCTCTTGGATCCACAACACAATTTGAAAAATGATCACAGCTTCACAGCTTGATCTGCTGCTTATTGCCTCGCAAGTGTTTTCCCTCTCCGTGTGCGTGATCACGCTTTTGTGCCTGATACTGTTCACGTTTCCGATTAAATGTGAAAACAAATTAAAACTTTGTTTCATAAGAGCATCTTGAGTGTGCCTGATTTAAATGATGGGCATCATTATAAACTCATTTGTAATTTACAGAAAATTAAAAAGATCAAATAATCATTTGCCGCCACTATATCTCTGTGGGACCATTATTCTGCTATTAATGAAGAAAATTAACTTAATTTCATCTTCCATAGCAACATTTCTCCATATCATTGTTTGATGCTTAGCATTCTTGAGTTACTACTCACTACATCTCACTAGTGCATGTTTATCCATAAAAACATATCTATATGTTCTAGTATACGCTGTACAGTGCATGCAGTATCCATGGTTTCTGCACAAACTGCTAAAGTTGTTTTGCAGGAGACAGAATATGAATGTGACAGTGGTCAGGGACCGGCGGAAATGGTTTCCTGTGTTGTGCTGATGTTTTCTTGCCACCCAAGGCAACAATTACAGTAAATTCATTACTCCATAAAAACTATTATACCACCATTAAAAGTCCATTATGAGAGGGTGTTGTTGGAAGATAGGAGGTGTTTGCTGGCCCTCTGGGTATCAGTCACAGATGCTTAAGAAGCAGACAATTAAAGGACTTTAACATGTTAAATAGCTTTTATCCAGTATAAATCAAATTAGTTCGTGATTTATTCATTTATTGCTTAAAATGGCCAATCTGTCGTGCAGGATGAAAAGGATATCAAGTAGCATAACTAAATCCCTGACCTTAGCCTCCTTAAAAATAGACATGGATTAAACAAAAAACACCCGGCAGTTGCAATACACCTTTGATATCTGCAAAAAGACACCACAAGAGAGAGAGGAAAAGCACATAAATGTTTGGAGAGCTCGTGGGCAACAAAAGCTGCTCACAGATTTCCTGCTTCCAACCTCATTAAAGTGACAAATAAGCCTATCAACACATTACATTCAATGTTCCTGTACTAATTTTATCACAGACAAGCCAAGGGACTGGTTGATGATGAGATTAGGTTTATGTCCATGTTTCCACCACCTGGATGCAAGCACAGTTTGTCAACGTGCTGCTTAGCTCCCAAGTAATGCGGTTTGTTCTGAGTCAATCACCCGACTGTCGGACTCCCTTGAGTGACAGCACAGATTATTTGCTCTCCGTTTGAGGGAATCACTCAGGAAACGCTGCAAAAGAGCCTGCCTAAAGAGACTGGATTGGAGGATAAAAATCGGTGAGGTGGCCTCAGTAATGTGGCAATAATGTGACGCTATTGATGAGCTTTTTTGGTTTATTTTTTGGTTTATTACTTTAATATAAAGAGAGGACGCAGCAAGAACAGTGCCCACAATTCTAGAGGATACCTCAAGAATCTAATATTTACATTAAAACGGTTCAACGATTGGTGTTAAAACCGAGAAACAAACAAAATGACCCGTGAGAGATGTTTTTTTCCTTCTGCCCAGCGTGTAATTTTACACTGCAGATATTGCATCTGAAAAAGCCTCTCCACTTTCCTTCCATGTTACCGCCTCCTGTCTGGAGTTACATTTTGCTGCAAGCATGCCATGCTCTCTCTTCCACGCTGTAGCACATTTATCTTTTGTTCTTTTGTTGTGTCTCCATTCATTCCGAAGAATGTCACTTACCTCCAGAATTGCGTTGCCCGCGGCAGAAGGTGAAGTATTTGTTTTCACTGTCTTTTTCACAAAGCCGGCCTCATTTGTCAAAACGAGCGTGATCGAAGGGCCCGGCCCCAACGTCGTTCATCTTGTATTGATCAACTCCTGTCACACCTACCTTTCTTGTCAGCAATGGCCCCTCTCTCTTTTCTTTCATGCTGAATGGGGTTTTCTGTTCAAGAGCACTATGGGGGCACGAGAGTTGATAAGGTTGCGGCCTCATGTTCAAGATTGTTTTTAAAGGTCCCTAACTACAGCTTAATGTGAGGTTGCAATTATAATTATGATCCAATAAAATGGTGCTGAACTCACAAAACAGGTTCACTAAAAATAATCCCATTAAAAATGAATCTATTAAACAGTAACCTTATATGTACTCAGGGATCTTTTTTTATTGATGCTGTTTCCTGATGTTTACTTATTTATTTTTCATATTGCAAGTACTGGAGGGAAAAGAATCAATTTCTAGATGCATCATCATGAAGACAAGGACAATTCTGTTTTACTTCACAATAGTCAAAAATTGTTTTTAAAATTTTAGTTAACAGGGGAATGTGGAAGATTTTTTGCACTAGCTACAGTAAAATGCCTACAGGCTTTTCCTCTTTGTTTGAGTGTGACTTAAAATAGTGATCACACCCACACTGGATCATTTGACCCAAACTTAACTGTTTCCTTTAGTTAAAAGTAAACCAGTTGCTCAAATGCATGTAATTAATTGGTTTTACATTGATTGGCATTCGCCACCATTTTGTGATATATGACAGAGAACTGCAGAATTTTGATCCAGAAAATAACCACCGATCACTTATTAAATGCAACAATGCTGCTATGAAGCCTAGAATCACAAACTTTGTCACATCAGGAAAAAAAGCATTTTGTAGAACTAAAACAAAAAGTAAATCTATTCTCAGTGATAGATTATTTCTAAATAAAAGTATGCAATTAAGACTATATATTTGACAGCAACCGACTGCTAATTACAACATAAAAACAACATTTAAGGATTTTTTTAATAGTCTCATTATTTTTTTTTAAATTAACAGTTTATGTCATTATGTCAAACTGGCTGTGACAGATTAAAGGCATTTTGCGAAAAACAAAAAAAGGGTCTACTTATTTACATGATCAAAGGTTTAAAAATCTAACCAGACTATGCTTCAAGTACACTCACTTGACCAAAGTCAGATCTGTTTTTAGACAGATCTTGTTAGCTTGCTAGCTTGTTAGTTTCAATAGATTGCTAACCAGTATGGTAAATGTTACCTTGATTATATTGAAGGTGTTCCCACTAACAGAATAATATTGAGATCTGGCGCGTCTTCCACTGAATTAGCAAACATGTATTTAGGAGGAGAGTAAAAGTACATAAAGCATATGAAGCTGAATGCTTAAATAAGAGGAGAACTTCTCATCATTCAGAGATAACAATAGGCTGCCATAAAAGCATATAAGTAAGGGAGAAAATTGAACATGCAAGCAGTCACCTAATTAGAAAACATGACTGCACCAAACTTGTGTCAGGAAAAGGTCTCCTATTAGAGCTGATGTTGCAAAAGTCTGAGTTGAGATTTTTGACTGAGTGTGCAGCTGTAAAACAGAGAGAGATGGAAAATGTGTCAGGTTGAGATGAGGAGGAAATGCTGCTCATGTCAATGATAGATTCACCATCTGTCAGACAAATTCAGACAAGACAACAATGACAGGTAGCAGTGGTACACGTTCATAAAGCACAGCCTGCTGTGGAACAGCACCATAAATATCATCAATTATATCTATGCTTTTATTTTAATGTTTAATATATACTGTAGCATTATTAATACAGTATGTTATCAAACAGAGGGGGGTGTCTGCCTTTAAAAAAGTGCCCAGGAATGGCAAAGTCAAATGAGGTCTGTTCTGCCTGTTGTCCTTGTTTTTGTCCTTTTTCATCTTGCGACCAATCTCCTCCCACTGTTATTATGTTGTGTCATTAACAGCCATTAAATATTCATCTTAATCAGCCGCAAATAAAAGACAGAAATGGCAGGTTGACAGCAGAGAGAACAGCAGAAAGGGTTTTTTTGAGAATGTCTGTGAGGCAACAAACCAGACAGCATGAGGGTCATCAGCTAACATAAACACTCATTGAATGACCCTTAATGCGTAGGTGCTTTCTAGTGATTGCAGACACACCAACGCAAAGGCCATTAAAGGTTTATCAGAGGTTTGCAGCGGCTCGGCCAGAGCTGCTCAGAAACAAATGAATATGTTTTTTGTGGCTTTAACACCATCTGCTTGAATGGCAAATCGAGCGGCCAGTCTTTCCATCAGGATAATGGGAAGTTTGAGGACTAATGTGCTCTTTACTGCTGTTAAGAGAAAACCGGCTGAATGAAACCTAAAGAGGCAGCCTTACCTCTGGTGTTAGCATCAAGATGACATCACCATGGTGACTCTGCATCACCACAGATGCTAAATAAGCCCCCCAGGTCTGAAACAATAAGGTGAGGACACGACCCCCATTAAATTCTTGCAACACATACGTATAAGCAGCCCCCATCCCCACTCGCCTCCGTTCGTGCAGATGCTCCCCTTGCAGCAGCTTAACACTCTGGCAGAAGAGGGCTCAGTTCGCAAATGACAGCACCAGCAGTGTTAAATCCCTCTAAATGTCCTGGAATGACTCACACAGATGGGTTGAATAGAAGTTATATCTGAAAAGGTCGGCAGCCACCAGACCCGACAGCTGTAATGACCATCAACAAGACCTTGGTCACATCGGACCTGCGAGTAATCCCTCGTGTTTTATCCTGCGGTAGGAGAGGGATCAAATGTGTGGCATTAAAACGTGAGAAATAACCCACATTTACTGTGTGGTCTCATTTCGAGATAAATTTAACCAAGGGAAACTGTGAAGTTTAACTCCATTTCACCTCTAACTATAACCAGTATCATTATCGGCCAACAGTCTGCCCAAATGGTTAAAATCTTTTGCAATACAAATCTCATTGCGCATTATAATCACTTCACTGACCCACTGCACTCATCATGGTTTTCAAACATTTTCAGCTAAAAGGGTCAAACTGTGTCAGAAATTGCCAAAAAAAAAAAAAAAAAGCAGAAAAGCCTCACAAACCTCCCTGAAGGCCAGTAGTTCAAAAGCAATGAAGTATTTAGCGTTTAGCCAGACCAGCATGCATCTGCTGGTCACGCGACGGACCGGGTGTGTTTGATCTCTGTCACTTAGCGTGCTTGTCAGGTGGAGCATGAAATCAGTGAGTGATTAAGGTGGATGTGACCCTTTGAACATGCCCAATTTGAGATTTCTGCAATGTTTGTTTAGTTTGCTGCCACATTCTGACAGATCCTGCCGTAGCCAACCACTCTCATGTTCATTTCATTTTACCAAAGTTTATCATCCATCAAAAAACATCAGCACATTCAATGAACACACTCTTTTAATGCGCTCATGCAAAACGCTGGTCTGGAAAGTGCTGTCATGAACAGTGATTTCAAAGTAAACCGACACACCCTGTTGTGCATTTCTACTGCAGCACTTTAGTTTGAATCAGAGATCAGCGAAAACAGGATTTTCAGCTGCTAAGTTGCTCTTAAAGTTAAAGAAAGCTGACTTTTAAATGGCCTGACTTTTAAAAACATTCCCCGTTCACTCCATGCTCATGCTAGTGGCTCTGTGAGGCTTTTAAGGCACAGAGGTTCTTTGAGCTGCTAAATGCTAAATGCTTTATGCTAAATGCTCCTGAGGGGACGTGAAACCAAATTTCAAGGCAATTCTGCCAAAGGTTGTTGAAATATTACAGTGTGCACCGAATGTGGTGGACCAACTCACACACTGCTAGTGTAGCTAAAAGTCTTGTTTGTTTTCCTCTCTTACTGTTTTGTGATGTTTGCATTCAGGCCAACAATAGCAGCATCAGAAAACAGCAAGTGTTCTCATTTATTTCAGAGAAACCTCTGTGTTGGCGTCCATACCAATGCACCAACAAAAACCCTCGCATTTTCTTGATACAATTACTGCCAGTCTAAGCACAGCTTAATAGTTTATTGACATGTGATGAACAGAAACTATTATTATTATAGGTCATGTGTCCCAAAATATCAAATTAATGTTGTGAGTGGTCTTATTTAGTGGTTTTTAGACACAGCATGGACACTGAATTTCAATCCAGCCTAATAAATGTCATAAAAGTTCTTTCTGATGTTGTTTTCATTATTGCCCACAAAACAGATATCAAATTGATTGCTTCAAAGAGAAGCCAGTTGGGAAATCAGGTATGCTAATTGACAAAATGAGGTAGAAAAGTCCTTCAGGCGTCTTGTTGATGTTTATCTTGCATTTATGTGATGTAGCAGTTTACAGTATGAACTACAATTATGAGTTATGAAGCAAAAAGGGCGCTACATCTGGCACTCCACACTTCACACAATTATTTTACCATTATTAGCATCTCATTATGAGACTGATGGTCGTTCAACTGATCTCGCAGAAATAATATGAAAATATCCTTTTAACTAGAGCATTTGGATGATGCATTCACAACATCAAGGCTTTAAAAATTTCTCTGCTTTTATCTAACTGACTTTGTAAGAGTGTCATTTACCAAGCTTTTATCAAGCTCCATAAATATTCTTAGAGGCACCAAATGTTCTTGAGTTATGACACTTGTTTTTATGTCTCAGTTAACAAGTTGACATCAGCAAGTGTCCAATTATTTGGTTTCTGAAGGGAACAGCTGCTTGTTTAGCATTTTGCCTAACTTAGACCACAAGCAGCAATTGTGCAATCATCTATAAACAGGCACAGCAGGCATGTCAAGGTTTGGATTTCTCTTTTTTTCTGCCTGAAGACTTATCAAAACCAAACTTATAAAAGTAAGGAATGAATTAAACAATGTGCTTATCTGCCCTCAAGGAAGCTGCAAATGTTTGCATGTCAGGCTTACTGCCTTGATACCTACAGTAGCTTGTGACTTTGACACCAAGGAGAAGTTAATGAGCCACAGTTACATATTAAGTTAGAAAATAAGCCCTATTTACAATTACGTATTCACTGTGCTTGATTTCCCCCTCTGTTTGGGAGGATAGTCCTGTCAGGGTTTAAGTATCTTTCTAATGTCTGAGTAAGCATTATGTACACATTAAGTAATCCTGAAACTAAAAGCCTATTTCTCTTGTTGAGGCATGCCACATCCTCAGATCCAAGACGCATTTATTGATGTAACCCAGCACCACAAGACAAAAAATAGTCTTAAAGGACATTAGGTAAAGACTTTTGAGTAAAACATGGTTAAGTTAGAGTAATAAAACTACAATACATGAATAAATACATGAATAGGCTACATGAATTATTTCCATCATCCAGGCAGACTATAAACTGGTGAGTATAAGTACCGGCCAGGGACCTGTTAACATTAGCCTCAGTCTGTGAGCATAATATTGTATCTGTAGCCATTCAGTGCATATTAAAGACTCATTTACAAGGTTCTTGTTTTAAGATGAGTCAGCTGGAAACATAAAAAATTCAGCAGGAGCATTTTCAATTATATCATGGAGCTAACATTAGCTTAAATAGCCAGCTTATAAAATCTGCCAGCGACAAGTTGTCATTTCGGTTGTGAGAATTGAAAGTTGACAGCTAGATTGTTTCAAAACTTACTTTGAAGAGGTCAGTTGGCTACAAGTTTAAAAGGGGCTGCAGTAACTAAGAGTCCATAGAAAATCAACACTGGAGTGTCATAGCGTGACTGCAGGCAGTATCTCTTCCTGGAGTCTAACAAGGGGGTCGGCCTGAAGCTGAACCGCAGACAAATGAAGTGTTATGTGTATTTTCTAACCTTGGACTGATACTGCTCTCCCTCGGGTGGGCTATGACATTCCATGTTTCACTGAAAGTGCATTTGAGTGAGTCAGCGCCGTTCGGCTGCTCTGCACTCGCTACCGCTCTCTTTTTACCATAATGATGACTCAGTCCTGTTCCCTACCCCGTCCTGTCCAATCCTGTCTCTGTTCTTTCCTCTCATGCCCTCTCCTCTCCTCCCCTCCTGTCCTGCCTCTCCTTCCAGCGTCCTGTCCTTTATCACCTTGTCCTGTCGCCTCCTATTCTTAGACTGCTCTGTCATCCCTTGACCACTCTTCTCCTCTTTCCAGATCCTGCAGTTATTCACATTCTCAGTTTGCTGACACAACCTCCCACTGCTGTCTGTGCGGTTTCCTTCAATTACGGTCATATAAAATGACTTGAATTGCAATGTTGTGATTAAAGACCTCAATATAATTACTTCTCATTAACTGGCACACTGGTTAACCCGAGTCAATGGATACTGACCATGCTTTTCTATCCTCAGCCGGCTTTGTTTCCTCACCCCTCCCAGCAATCAGCGCTCATGTGCCAAGGCTGAAAATAGAATCTGCTGCATCATATTCCCATGTGCCCTACTCCTGGTAAAGTACCTATTGCTTATCATCCTTCTGTGACAGCTGGTCAGGGTGAAAATGTTCTGGATTCGACAGTGGTTTTTTCAAGAGGGGCAGTGCTGGATATACAGACAGGTAGATGTAATCTGATATCTTTTTCCCTTGAAAATGTTGGTTGTCATGAAATACAATGAAGCTCAAGGTACAAGCAATTACATCTCGGCTTCAACTGAAATGGAGAGTGTCAACGTGTGCCCCGTCTCTGATATTGTGCCTCTTAAGGATCTTAATTTTCTCCACCTTCATCTGCATTCAACCCATCAACGCAATCCTAGAAATGTGATGTGAGGTTAAATAAATTTAAATCAAAACACCACAGTGTCGCATGAATGGCAAAATGACTCCCCCTAGCTATGTGTGTTTTTGTAATGCATAGCTTTTGATAATAAACGAAATTTAAATGGAATTAATTTGCAGAAAGACGAGAGAGAGAGAAAATGAGTCAAGCTCTTTTAAAAATACTCATCCAGCTGGTGTCAAAATACTGCCAGGATGCCTCGATTATCTGCCTCAGCCTGTCTGCAGCTCCCTGTCGTTTCTCTCAAGCCATGTTTTTTTTATGTTTCTTCCTTCATCTGCCACTCACCTGTCTGCCCCACCCATCACACACCAGCATTCACTCATCATCCACCCTGCAGTCCTACATCTCATTCAGTAATCAACCTTTGACTAGCATGCATCAGTCTCCATTCTTTGTTCTTTGTCAGATCTGCTTCAGCTGTTCATGTGTTTCTTAGACAATCTGCAACCTGCATACTGTATGTTCTAGTGTTTCCTTGTGTGTTTGTTGTTTGTTCCTGTCAGTTTGCCTCTCATCTCACTTCCCTGATAATCTAAAACCTGTAAGAATGAAGGAACTATGAGTTTCAACCAAAAGCACAGAGGCAGATTCAGCCTTCTGTGGACTATTCAGGCCTCATCAAGGAACACAGTGTATGCAAAGGCCATATAATATCAATGCCTCATACTTTAAAACACATATGTCGATATGCTGATTCAATTTATGATTAATTACACATTTTGGCATTGTAATGACTTGATAATAAGCTATTTTATTAATCATGAATACAAAATTTAAGGTTATTATTTGAAATAGCATCATAATAGCAATTATTGGATTATGGTGATGAAGTTGAGATTGTTATCCAAATTCTTTCAAATTTTTTGGTGATGAAATGGAAATAAATATCTCAATTAGTCCAGTTTACAGAAGGTAAAACATTCCTGTTTGATAGCTGAGGAAAAGTTTCAGTGCTTTATTAAATGCTGCAAAATCCTGTACAATTCTTAAATGGATGTTTAGCAAATTTACTAACAAATAATTCATCATTTAACAGTAAAACCAAAACACAGTCATGTGCAACAGTTTCACATTCATGAAAAATTAGTGATAATCAATGTGCAATAAACTAGGTAATTATTTTAAACACCAATGATCTGATAGCAAATGTCAAAGCAGTTATAATTGCAAAATTGATACATTTGGTGATTTTCAATATTTTCCTGTTAGTTTTATTTATTTTTATCAAGAACTTTTGATTTAAAAACTAACTCTTATATCAGTCAACATCTCCTCATAGACAGTGCTTACACATGTGTATTTCTAATATTCACCTGTGATGCTGTCTTTATTTTCATATTTATCCATTTATATGGAGGGAGCAGGTTTGTTTACTTCTTTTTCATGGAGCCCAGAATGAACAAACCAAACACCGGCTCCATATGAGGTCTGTAACTTTCATATTTTTAGCATTTCAGTTATCAGCTTCTGCTCACTTGGAAACGAGAGGATGAGGTAAGGTGCATTCAGTCATTTGCAATCTGCAGTCTCACCACTAGCTGCCACTAAATCCAACATACCCGCCCTTCAAAAATTGTCACTGTTACATCATTGTTGCATGATGATCTCATTTTTTCACACATTGAAGTTTCCCACTGGTTTAATTTAAGCGTGTGGCAGCAATTACAATGCTGTCTGTTCATACTGATCTTTGATCTTCCAGTGCGAAAGGATTAACTCAGTATCAAAGAGACTTTTTACAGAGTAATTTGAGTCCTCAGCCATCAATCCCAAATTCCAACCCAGTGACTGATGAGCCATGCAGCCTGGCTCAGGATCCCTCTTCAGGTTTGATCTGATCGTTGTTAATTATGTGAATAAGTACAAACATAATTAATAACCTGTGACAGACTAATGTTCAAAGCTTGGCTATTGTTGATCTTCATCTAGGTTTCAGTGTTACCAAAAAAAATAGGCTCAAGGGATTCTTGCACACACACACACACACAAGGATGTTTCTCCTCTGTTTCAGGTAATTAAGATTGCAGGTCTGTCTGGGAAAAGTGGCCATTCTGCAGTCATCTCTCTCTGTATCAGGTTTAAATTCAGCAACCCACTTCCTCACCTTGTTGTCAAAAGTAGCATCCTCCCCTGGTGTTGCCCTCTTTTCCTCCTGGACTTGTAAAGCTCTGTGCCCTGTGTGTGAGAGTGTGTGTGTGTTTAGGTGTGTGTGTGTGTGTGTGTGTGTGTGTGTGTGTGTGTGTGCGTGTGCAAAGGGTCACATTCCTCGTCCTCCATTCTCATTTGTCTTTATCAGATTACCATATCTGTTGCAGAGGCATGGGTAACATGAGATAAAAGCTCTTTGACTGCAAAAACCTCATTTAGAAAGTGATAAAAATTATTAGTTAATGCTAATTTTTTTTTTTTTTGACAAAACTGTACATAATTAAACATAATTACTCAGCTAATTTCAAGTTTGGTTTGGGTTTAAAAACATTAAACACTCTGAAACGCAGATGTTCCACTCAGTCAAATTAAGCATCTTAAGATCAAAATCAAACAAACCTCTCCGGATCACTCGCTCATTACTGTGTCACTTCTTGCTGCACAGCATCCTGGTCCTTGAACGCCACTGTAGTAGAGCTGCTCTTGCTGAGCCTCTCTAGTAATTGTCTACATTCATTTGATCTAGTGGACAATTACTGTGCCAGCTGAGAGCTCCGTGTATGTGTGTGTGTGTGTGTTTTAGTATGTGCATATACATGAAGCTGTGTGTAAGTGCATACATTTGCAGTGATACAGATGTTGACAGACAGCGTTCGTCATTCTCATTGTCACCAAAGCATCTGCCCGTGCACTCCTCCAGGCTCTGTAATTCAATCAACAACAGCTGGTCATTACAGCAAAAAGAAGGAGAGCTAGCTCGCCTCTTCAGGCTTCAACAGGCTCCAGCAGAAGCCATAGTGGTCTCAAGTCCGTGAAAGAGCCATTTCAGTGCTTTAAGATTCGTCCTAGAACAAACCATTTGCATTTTGTGTGATCGACATTCTTCATTTTCTCAGGGCGAATGGAATATTCTGAAGATATGAGGCGAATTAATCTCAGCGCAAGGGCACAGCACAAATAATACTGTGTCAGAACAACTGTGTGCATGTGTGTATGTTTTTCTGTGTGATTTCCAACATTCTTACATGTTTGCCCCTTTGCAGAGAAGCGTACACTCATATGGGGGACTGTGATTATTTTAAAATAAACACTATTCATTGTGTTTGGCACAATTCTGGAAGAAAATCCTTTTCCAGTTGTATGTGAAATTGCCTGATGTAACATGACAACAACAAGCACTGCTTTGACACACTAATGGCCATAAAATAGGTTCCACCCATCAACAAAAACGATCTCTCACTATCTTCCAGAGTTTTTTTCATTAAGGACAAATGATTAAAATGTGTTTAAAGTTACCTTCACAATCATTTATCACATTGCAGTAACACTGCAGAAAAATTCTCCCAGAGGCCTGTTTTCCTGAATTCTTGAAATCCACAGTGATTCATTTCCATACAAAACATGCACAGAGCAGGAAATGCATTTTTGCCACATTTCACCCGATGGACAAGCAAATCATTTTTTCTGACTGTTATTTTCGAAGTGATTAAATGAGCCGCGCACCCTTCCCTCTGCATGGTGTAATTTAAATCTCCAACATCATAGGCAGCCGCATACGTCAAAATGGCCGATTTTAAACTACTGAGGAAATAAGCACAATCAGACTGGCTGGGAGAGATTACACAACACCAAAGTGTGTCATCATCTGCTATTAGTTTAAAGCTTCAATGTGTGATGGGTTCAATGTGTGACAGAAAAAAAATCTGGTTATATACAATGGAGGGACCATTGTGAAACCAATTGACGTTTTCACCACAGGCTGCATGAGAAACAATACATGTGGAGGTTGGTGAAATTCAAAAGGTCACTGTCTGAGCTCATGATTGCTGCTAAACAACACAAGCTAGGCAGATAAAATGTGAAACAAAGTGCTGCAGATGACCCTTTGCCTGTTCATGCTCTGCATGCAAGAGCCGACAATAGAACAGAGATCTGCAAAATGCAGATAAGGGAATTTCTGTTGTTAACACGGGGAGATCACAAACAAGTGATCTATCCTGAAGTGACAGAATGTGCTGCTAGTTTTTAGCATCATTTTATGCAATGTCTTTTATTAAGGATCAATAGCCCTATTTGCTAAGTCAGGACAGACACTTGGAGATTGCATAGCCCTCCCCATCCTAGAGTGCAATGATTCTTGTTTTGCATCATTGTCTGAAACCTGGATATTCTTCACAAATCTGAAGACAAACTGCACTGTACTAAATAGTCTCACCTGACAGTAGCCTGTCTGTGATGTTGCTTTAAACTTTTGAAGAAAAGGCTTCTCTTAGAGATTTAGATGGTGAAGCAAGAAATGGAAATGCACCCTGCTGATTTCTCTCCATCAGATTTGAGAAAAACCAGAGTAAATGTTATTTATTGCACTTCATATTCGTGTGTCAAAACATAAACGTCTGACTGTTTACTTTGTGAAAAGAACAGCGACTGAGGCAACTTTCCATAATTCTCAACCTCTCAACTTCAAGGCAATTGTTCGTTTCAATTGAAACCACAAAATGAGGTTGGAAAGAACTTAATTACAGATCTTTTGTTCTAAGAAATGAAGACAAAGATATGTGAGAGAAATTAATTGAATTAAATTATCACATTCAGTTCAGCAAATCTGTGGCACATGCCGAAGATGGCTGAAGGAGTATGCTGTTTTAATCCATACCTTTCAAGGTAAATCCAGATGTTCTTCTCATATCCAATCAGTGTGTCTGTTATTCATCTACTGGGTCATCATCTATGAATATATTTATATATGTATGTAATATTTATGTATATGTGTGTAAATGTGGCATATTGTACAAATGACAGAGCTGTAGCAACCATGCATGATAAGGTGAATTAAAAAAAGGACTTGAGCTGTTGGATTGAATCTGTCTTTTTAATTCACCGTCTGTTTGACTGACAACTCTGCCTCCATGATCAGCATATATTATACAGTCGAACACCTGGTCAAGAAATACTGCGGTCCTTGGTGGCCATCCAAGCGAAGAGCTCAATTCATGAGATTTCTTCTCAGTCTCAAACATGTATAATTCACAATGGCATGTCATTTTTCTTTCAGTCTCATTCCAGAGTGCAACTTGGCTGCATTGTGCTCGCTGATTTCATGATAATAATATATTTAAAGATTACAGTGCACATTCGGCAGCCTTTTCTTTCACTGTCATTACTCGGTTGATCCTTTCATTTTAGATAACATGCTTACAATTTGTGTTAACAGAAAAGAAATGTATGCGTGGGAGAACAACTAGATGAGGATTTTTTTTCCTTAATGTCAATTACTTTTCAGTTTTGTATGGTCTGTTTGAAACTATTTATTTTAAGGGATTTCACAAAATACTCAACATTGTGTAATGTTGTAGGCTATTTGTTCGTCCAAAGCAGGCATGGCAGCGAGTTTACAGCAGATATGCAGCTGAGGGAACTGTGGGTGGTGATACATAATGATGCAAAGTCATAGTTGTCATCTGTGACTCCAGCACTGTGACATTTGGGCCACCAAAGCAGCAGACATACAGCAGGAGCAAGAGGGAAAAAGAAAGAAACATGACTATACATCCTAATGCTTTTAATACAGTCTGTGTGGAAACATATGTGGAATGTAGTCAAACAGAATTTCCAGCTTAGACTTGCTAGAGGTTTAGTCCAATCAGATTGCAGCTCATTTCGAAATAACTTTTTCGAATCAATCAAGGACTCTGCTATTAAACCCACTACCAGATGATTTAATGTTTCTGGTTGTGTTTAATTCCTATTTTGATAAATTAATCTTTCTTATTAGGTAAAAATATATGATATATGTCTGACTTATTGACTTCTGTTTGGGTGTAGTCGGTGACTAATAAAATAAAGCAGCTGTAAATGTCCTACTCACCTCAGTACTCATCTGCTCAGACAGTCAGAGTTATTGTCCCATCTGCTCGCTCCTAAATGCGCCATAATCTGCAAACTGATTTGGAACCTTTTGGTTAGTAGCTGCTCATCATTATCAGCCTTGGCGGTTTTCACTGCTAAAAACACGCTGGCACATCATCTAAGCAAGTACCCGCTCCCAACATCTCCCCCCACCCCTCTGCTAATCTGCATATCAGCCACCGAGAGAATGAGCTTGAATGGGCTCCACTAATGCCACTTACTAGAGAAAAGGTCTTTTCTGAGCACTTACACTCAATTGTAGCCGCACCAAATGGGGCATGTAGTGTATTTGCACCTGCCTTCAGGGTTTAGGTAAGATCAACTCTGACAAAACACGAGTTCATTTCATTAATTTTTGTACCTATAAAATGTTTATGTGTGATAAAAAAACAAATCCAATGTTGCCAGTGTTGGATCAGTGTAATGTTGCTTTCCCTTTTTATTCACCCATGACTTTTTAATTGGTGTACAATGAATTTTATTTAATCGTTTAATCAGGAAGACAAATTCACAGAATGGAAAACATCATTATTTGGGTTGTCACTCCTTTTGTTACTTTGCTCCTCACTGATACTGAACCTGCAGCCAGAAACATTCCATTAACATCAGAGCTCAAAATAGACTCCTCACGCTGTGCTGATTATTATAATAATCAGATTAGACACACTGGAGTACAACAACATTGTTCTGTGGTTGGATGATTTCTGTTTGCTAGTTAAAGAAGATGTGTGAGATATTAAAAAATCTACTTTAATCAATAATTACTGCTCAAATTAAATATATAAGAGACGTTTTTAATGGGTTAAAATGCTTTTTCGAGAGGCCACAAATCTGTTTTGGTGGCGTTGTCTAGTACTTAATTGCCAGTGTCATGTCCTGGGTTGTCAGTGAGCAAACAATAAAATGCCTCGGTTTCCATCCAGACACAGTGCACCATATGGCAAGCATGAGAGCCAAGCAGCCAGCTACAAGCCAACAGCCCGTAAGTCTTTAGTTTCAACCGCACAGACAGTCATGTCCGTTTCAAAGATTCATTGTGTCCTGAAATATAAATTCTTTAGAGACGGCATCATCTGCAGACCAGTGGAGGTAAAGTAATTGCCACAGATTGACTGTAAAATTTACTGTATGATTTTTATTATGCAGTAAAATAGATTAAAAGACAAAACCCTACAGTTAATTGATCCCAAGTGCTTAATGTGTATCCAAACTCTGAAATCTGTTTTCCAAATCCATCAGTGAGCCACAACGTTGCACTTGGTGATATGTTTTTACATTTTAATGAACAAGAACACTAGTTTATATTGAAGCCCAATTCACTGTTGCTGCTGAAAATAGTCCCCAGAAAATACACTGTTTTCTCCTGTCTGAGTGCATTTTGCTTATACAGTGTCCAGTTGTCTGAGGAAATTACAGAGCTTTGGATTTTTAAATAAACTTTTATATTTGTGATCTGTTTTTAATGGTTCTTTACTTCAGTTAAAAAAAAAAAAGACTCCAGTACAACAGACAGGCCTGAAAAGTCAGAGAGTACTGAAACATGAACTTGGTCGTTTCATGGGATTTCTCCACAGTAATACAAAATATTTACATCCTTATTCTTAAATGGCATCTTGTCATTATAAGGCATCTAAAAATGCAAGGTACTCATGGAAAGCAATAACTAATTTGGGTGTAAGGAAGTATTATAAATTCCTCAGATGTCCCAGTCGGGCTCCTCAGTTGGACAGGACTCATTAGATACAGATAAACAGCTGAATCCTCTTCGTTTTTGATTTACAACGGCCCATCCCTGTTTGTGGAATTTGCCTACATGATAAGGCTGTCAGATATAACTAAGATAAAGTGTTGGCGCTGTGTCGATGTATCTACAGGGATTCTCTTCCTCTGTGTTATTAAGGCTAAATCTTGTTTCCTTATATTCCCAGTCGCTGGTTTTATCCCTCTGTATCTTCTCTCTGTTTGAGTTTATAACAGAATTTGGATTGGATAAGAAACTAATGAGAGATATGAGAAAAGCTTAAACACATGAATGATTTATTGAAGTCCGGGGTAACTTTATTTCAACTCTGTGACGTTTTTTGTTATATATGTGTGTTTATTATTGTGAGGAATTTGATATTGTTTGGTTTTCTCTCTGTATCCCAAACATTGTGTCTCTCCTCAGTTTGGAAACAATGGCAACACAAAGGTACCACAAAGGTAAGGTCACTAGTGTGAAAGGAGCTCAAGTGCCTGAAATCTCCATCAAGTCCTCAAATTTATAACAAAAAGATTAATTGTTGAAAATTTCTTGAAAGACACAATTGTTTTGTGATCTGATACCTTTATCAGGCAGATGGTATGAGGGCAAAACTGCAGAAAAACAAAAATGATACGAAAACAATGTGGTTAAGGTTGGTTACACTTAGGAACAAAAATGACTTCGGTTTACAAAAACCATAATTTTTTGGCTACTTTGTTTTACTTCCTAGGATCTTTTGTTGACATGGTGGTTAAAAGTAACCAATGTTGACTGTCAGCCGAAAACAAACAGCTGCCTCCGTTGGTTTATTATCCAACATCTGCATGTGCTAACTTTATTGTTCCCTGCCACTAGAGGGCGTTGTCACTTGACCATAAACAAAAGTCATTTCAGAGCACATTCAGGATTGACTGATGCTGTCAGTCATCCCAGGTGACGGTGAAATCTGACGGTGATTAAGCTTAATTCATTTATTGGTCCTTCAGAGTCTATCTTGGAAAGGAGGAGTGTATTCAGAGTGTGACATACAATTTAACATTGAACCAAAAACAGCAATTTGGATGTGTCACAATGTGCATGTAGCCTCCTGCACTCACACTGCGCAATGACATTGGGTGCAAACAGCAGGATCACCTGGTATGAATATTAATCCTGCAGGGAATAAAAACTGATTATAATGGCTCAGGTTGTGCATTTAAGTTTTTTTAAAAGTAGTTTTTAATAACTTGTGTCCTTTCATTATTTTTTTTTTTAAATTTCTGTTTTTATCTTAATGTCAGTGATCCAGTTTGAACTGACTTTTATCAACTGGAGAAAGAAGCGAATCTTATAGACTGAGGTAGTGACAGGAGTGATGGCGGCTACGTTGTTTACCGGCACCAAGATGTATTAACAGCAAGAGTGACACTTTCATTAGAGTAACAGGGGGTTGTCTTAAATGGAGTGTCACATCAGTGGTTTGGATTCAGATGTGTGTGTGTGTGTGTGTGTGTGTGTGTGTGTGTGTCGCAGGGATGGGCTGGGATAAGATGATTTACTTTTCTCATTTAACTTTTTTAATCGTCTGATTCTGTAGATTACGGCTGTTGTGGCATTTGTTAAGATGATTGTTATAGTCATAGTTTTATGTTCTGTGCAGCTTCTATTTATTAGTAACCCAGTATAAACACTACCGGTCAAAACTTTGGGATCCCTTTGAATTTTCTTGTTTTCAGTGGAAACACACACAAGATTATCCTGCATAGGAAATATAGCAAATATAGCTATAAACAGGACATGATGACATTGTCAGAGTAAGAAATAATGACCGAAATTATGACTTTGTACTTCAAATGTTGCCTTCATCAAAATAACCACATTTTGCAGCAATTGCAGGCTTGCAGACCTTAGGCATTCTCACTGTCTCTTTTTCTAGGTAATCTGATGGTCCCCAAGACCCTCATGCTGCCTCCACTGTGCTTGACAGGTTGTCGGTGTGGCATCTGAAGTGATAAAATAGGAGATTTGTAAAGAGTGAAAAGGGGTCTTGAAAAAGGAAGGCTCCCATACCCACATCATGCTATATCCTGTGGGCAGCACTTGATTGGGGGATGGGAAATGGAAGAAGCAAGTGCTGGGGGACCATCAGATTACCCAGAAAAAGTGGCAGCTAGAATGCCTTAGGTCTACCAGGCTGCAATTACTGCAGAAAGTATCTATTTTGATGAAGGCAACATTTGAGGTGAAGTCATAATTTCAATCAAAATCATTATTTCTTACTCTGACAATGTCATCATGTCCTGTTTGTAGCTATATTTGCCATATTTCCTATGCAGACTAATCTCATGTGTGTTTCCATTGAAAACAAGAAAATTGAAAGTGATCCCAAAGTTTTGACTGGTAGTGTACCTGTTTACATTTAAAGGTGCCAATGAATTTCACTGTTGAAAATGGTTTAGTGGTACCTTTGGAATAGAAAAAGACTGTGATTGCTATGAATTAGGCACCAGCATCTTTTGAATTTCTCTCCCTCCTTCTCAGGCATCCATCATGTTGCTTTATGATGTCATGGTAGTCAACAACTGGCAGGCCTTTATGGAAGCATACAGCAGATACACCACAGAGTAAGGAAAAAACCCATTTTTCATGCACAGCAGCTAATGTAAATGATGTTGATGAAAATGTTTATTCTTTTCAAGGTGGTCCAAGATCTACTTCGTGTGTTGGTGGCTCACCTCCTCTGTCATGTGGGTCAACTTGTTTGTGGCGCTTATCTTAGAGGTCAGTCCACTCAGACAACATGGTCATAATACATTCACTTATAGAAAAAATACCTAAAAAGAATTTCAGTCAACAGTATATAAAAGTTAAAACATGCTAAGACAAATACTCTTCGTTCCTGTTTCTTGTTTTCTTACAGAACTTCATCTATAAGTGGGATCGCAGTCACAGCTGTTCTGTTACAGATGTGGAGAGGATTAGATATGAAACCTCTGTACAGCTCATGTTCAGGTAGGAGGAACTGTTTTGATATAAGGCATGTAACTTAAGGATCTAGATCTCAAAAAGTTGTCAGACCATTTCTTTCCATTCTCCGTCTGCAGGGAGCAGATCCAGGAACCAACAGAAGAGGAATTACTATGTCAACTACACCAACACCCCCACCTACACCTACACTGGTGACACACAAACACACATACAGTGCACCAGGACTTACGTGCAGCAACATGTCAAGACCATTACTAAATGTCTGTGCAGTACATGTGCTGCGATGTCAAAATTACCCCTTTGTCCTAATAATCTTTTTAACTAATTTGTATTATTGTAATATGTTAGCACTTCTACTGAAACCAGCAGGAGCCCCATGTTATTATTCGCCATTCAATTAATTGGGAAAACCATTACTCATTGATATCTGCAGGCAGACATCATGTTAGTGGTTAAGTTGAACATGAGTAGATGAAGCAGATGAGTCAGTTATGGACTGTGTGCCATTCCATACTGCACTACTTTACAGAAACATAAGTTTTTTTTTGCCATAAATGTAATGCGTAAAAGTTGAATCAAATTATGACAACAAAAGTACTTGCCTATTAGAAATGTAAAAAACTGCACATAGGTAAGGCAAATCTAAATATCCAAAGTTTACAATAATTGTTCTTGTTCTTGGCCTTGTTCCAGAATTGTTCTTCTTCCTTACTATTTCAGCCACTAAAATTAATGAGGCAGTAATATTAGAAAATATTTAGTTTTGCATTACAATAGTTTAACCTTAAAAATCCAAGTTTATTGTCTCATAACACTCAAATATTGGCTAACAAAACTTGACTAGAACTGGGAATTTATGCTGCTTGTTTGCAAAGAATTAGCAAGTTTTATCTTTGACTGGATTAAGCCACCAAAGCCATCAAAAACGATGTGCAACTCAGAATGTTTGGGAGTATCACCAGCTTCTTAAAAAATCTGAAAATGCACCAAGTGATTTCAGTTCCTTTCATACGCGAACCTTAAACTTTTTCCATTGTGAACATCTGTTTAGAAATTGTTAAGCTGTCTTTTTTCTTTTTTTGCACATAACAGACCATCCTTGTTAGTGCTGAAAAGGTAATTTTGAAATGTAATAAAATCACAGATATTTGTTTCTATGTTAAAAATGTTACAAGTAATGTAACTCTATAAGTAACTTTGTCAAATTAATGAAACCTGATGCATTGGATTACTTTTCTAACTAATGTTAAATTGGCTTTTTAAACATCCTTTTATGTGATTGACTGAAGTTATATTAAATTCATGCAGATGTTCCCTCAGGTATTACATCAAGCATTTTTATTGCTGAATAAGCTTTACGCTGTCCACAAATGTGTCCTTTTCTGATTTCACAAGCAATATATTTTTCTATACTGAAAGGCATTTATTTCCATCCAACTCTTGAACTTGTAGAGACATATTGATAAGTTCTTTGAGCCATCTTATATGTGATAGAGTTGCACCAAAACTCGGCTGACCCCCATCGTCCAAAAAGATGCAATAAGAAAGCATTCCTGCACTTAAAAAAAAATCAAAGGCCACAGAATAATGTCCATTTTCTGTACATAAGCTTAATATTGTAAGGAAAATATTCCAGATTCTTTGTAATCACCAATGTTTTAATTAGTTTAAATTTAAGTACATTTATTTAGCAGTAATTGTAACTTGTTACATTTATTTGTACTTTTATTGATTGATGTTTATGTTAATTACTTCTTATTAATTACATGTAACTAGTCACTGCCTAACATACTTGAAAGGTCAGTGTCCTATCTCCTCTGTATTGCAGAGGACAAATCGGACAACAACAGTCGATTAAAGCTTTTTGTGGTGGCAGCAACAAATAACGGTGCACATACATGTGGGCAGCAGCAGTCTTCCTCTCCTTCTTATTTGCTTTTGTCAGTGGAAAACAGCATGTTTGCCAACCAATAGCATTACCTAGATTTGATGGGGAAGTCTATTGCCTTTTTTTTAGCAGCTGTCAAAAGAAAATGGCAAAACAAAATAAAATGATAAGACTTACTTTATTCTTGGACCCACACCAAAATAAACCCCTTGTTACCCATATGTCAAACTTAACCACTCACACACACAAACACACATTTAATTAAAACCTAATTAAATTTTTGTATACATTTGGCCAACAATCTTATAAACTAAGCAAAAAATTATTATTTATTATTATTGTATTATAGTTGAATATATGTGTTTTACATATCTCGAACTTTTTATCTGGTATTCCTTAAAAAGCAATTATAACATATATGTATATGTACATGCTAAGTGAGAAAACATGGAGCCCTGAGTATATGTTAATGTGACTGCCTCATACTTTCACACTGGATCCACCCTGATGGAGAATCAAAGGTTCAGTAAAAATGAGCAAAGGGATATCTGCCACAGAGCAAGTGTCAAGGGAGAGAAAAAGCTCTTTTATTATTATTATTGCACTGACTGTTTTTTATTTGAATTCAGATATTTTGGAAGGACAAAAGGTTTCCAAAGTATAACAAACTGAGCAATATTTGTACAGGTCAAAAAGAACCGTTAGTATAGAAACAGGGAAAATATTTTTCCCTTTTTATATAATTAAAAGAATGTTGTATTTGTAGTAAAGCTGAAATACTAATTTCTGACATTTTAAAACAGTTTGGGATACTTGTTTTTACTATTACTTTGACCACTTTCTCCTCTATATGTAATGCAGTCTGATACTACTGTGGCATACATTTAGCTAGAGAAACTATTCTAATAGCACAGTCTTCATCTCTTCAAGAATATTGTGTTTTTCATTTTTCTGCCTTTTATACTTTTGAAAATATTAACCTTTTTCCAACAAATTTTCTACCATAGAAATAAACAGGACTATTCCACAAATTTTCTCCTACTCCACGCACCTTTTGCTACAGGAGTAATTTAAATTTTAAACTAGTCACAACTGTTTGACTATTAAAATTGTATTTAATGTTTTAAATCTTTCTTTACCATTAAAATATCAGTTTTTTAAATCATCACATTATTTAAATTTCACGTTTTTTTAGCTTCTTTTGAAAATGGCCGTTTATGGGACAGAATACAAAACTACAGTGACCTCTTCATTACATTGGTGAAGAAGTGTAAAATCTTCTAAAAATTCTTTTTCATGATGCACAACCAAATGCTTTTTTGGTCTCGGACACTGGACTCTTCAACTGTAAAGACATCTGTTTGGTTTCGGAGTCATAGCTGTACACACAACTCTTGTGGAGCCTGCATGTGTTGAATTTACAGGAAATGAAACAGCAGACAAATGTGCAAAAGAAGCCACATAGAGAAATAACATTAATATACCAGTACTATTCTAATGTTAGTAGTAACTAATGTTACTACTACCAGAACTAAATGGAAATAAAGAGCATTGTAAAACATAGGATAAGAAAGAGGTGGCAAAACCAGTGTAAAGAGAGAACAGTAAGGTGTTTCTATCAAATTCAAAGGAAAAATGATGATATCTGAAGGATATAGGAATATACGCGAGCACTTAAAACAACTTTACGTGCTCACTTAAAACTTTTAAGTGAGCATGTAAAACTCATTTTAAAAAAATCTGTGTCCCTTTAGGGGCTCCGTAGGAATATATCTTACGATTAAATTATTATTATTATTATTATTATTAGTAGTAGTAGTAGTAGTAGTAGTAGTAGTAGTAGTAGTAGTAGTAGTATGGTACTGGAAGTGGTGGTAGTAAACAAATAAAATAGAGCTCATGCTACATATTCCGGTACAGTAGGTGGCGGTATGCACCGAAGAAGTCAACCCGCCATAAAACCAAGAAAGAAGAATGTCCCGGAAACTGTAGGAGAATACAGAATATATCCATAGTATTATATCCAAATCACACGTGAATCATCTTTTCCCTTTTCTTGGAATTAGTGAAGCTGTTGCGCTTAGACACGATTTGTTTTCGGGGAGTCGACGAAACGTGAAAATGGACGGTGAGTATAATTCCCTAATAGGGAAGCAAAGTTACGTTTCAAATTACTAGTTCGTAAATTTTTGATGCTAGTTTAATTGACAAGGCCTTACAACCAAATCGGTCATGTGAAATCCCTCTGTCTAGCTGTAACCGTTTTTAAAACTTTAACGTTGTTTGAGGTATCTGTCTTGTGTAGGGATGTAGTCAAAATGCAAAGGATTTCAACGGTCCGTCTCAGAAGGTCTATTCAAAACCATTTTACCTGCGTATTATTAAGCTAGTCTTTTTTGTCAGGCAGGAGACTTGTGATCATTGATGTTAGCGGATACTTTCAAAGAATTTGAAAAAAACTTAAGAAACCATTGTGGATGCCTGTAGAGTCGATTCTAGCTTTATTGACGTAAAGGGTCAGTTATCTAGATCCTAAATTACTAACAAAAAATTTTTGGGCTTGGGTTTACGTGTGATAGTATCTGTCCTTGCAGATAGTGTAGGCTTAAAGTGTTCAGATTTTGAGGGATGTCTGAGATATTTCCATCCCCATTTCTTTTTAGCAGCTCTTTCTCTCTTACAGATATTTTTCTGTTGTAAATGTTTTAAGTTTAAAAACACAAAACACACATGATGAGATTCCTTAATAGAAAATTTCCTTTGGCTCGGATGTGGGCCAGATGAACAGCAAAGATGCGGTCCATTTACGGAGGTGAATGACGGCCCACATCTGGCCCAAGTATATGAAAGCTGTGTTGAACCATAACATAGCCAGACCTCTACCACAGCTGTACCAAATGCAAAGAAGTTCATATGGCTTATAGCTAGGCCTCATAGGCAGTGGCGGCTGGCCTATAGAGGGCGCTCGGGCGCCGCCCCCCTGGTTTTTTGGTTTTTCTTTTTTTAAATAAATATTTTTTAAATAAACAATAATCACTGATTTTGGGCGCCAATTGTGTTT
>JAQMCX010000053.1:5519950-5546169 GCA_029814765.1 Acanthurus leucopareius | reverse complement strand
TTTTAAAATAGGCCATTCATTGAAGGTGCGCCTTATAATCCGATGCGCCTTATAGTGCGGAAAATACGGTACATTGGGGAACTGTCAAATTTGTTACCTATTGTACTATTTCAATGAAATAATAAAGAGGAAAAAATCAGGAGAGTAAAACCCTGTGAAACCTCCGTAAATTGTATAATCCTGCTCTCAGCCAACTTATTTTGTCTCCACAGTCTGACTAACGAGCTGTCAGCAGCTTATGTTCGCAGTGCAACTTACTGATCTATAGACAACTATTGCTGGACAACTGTAATACAGCAAAAAGCTTGATGATGACGGTCAGGCAAGTTCTGCAGCATCTTCCTTCTTTATTCAGAGGGATCAGTACAACTTCCAGTTTGTGGCAATGACCAATGTTCAGCTTCTGTTTTAGGGTTGAATACTGATTCAGAAACTCCCCTTCAAAACTTCCGTTAGCTGATAAACCGCAGCTCATCCTGTATCCATGGAAACATACTCGAATTTATGGATATCTTGACAACAGTCTGAAGACTTCCTGTTCCTGCACAGCTGAAACAGGAAGTGCAGACTTATCGCTCTCTGCAGGTCATCATGTGCTCAAGTTTTATCTGTTTTTTTATTTTTGCTTCTCGTGTGTGAAGGTCAGTTTGAGAATCATGGCACCAGGTTCTGGCCACCGTACTTTGGATTTCCAGCCCACTCGGCATCCAGCCTGCTCACTGCTGTCGTCTGAAGAGATAATGCTGTCGTTGAGTCTGTCCTGGCAGAATCTCACTAAAAAGACGCTCAGCTGACCTGAAGTTTTTTGTTCTTTCCAATGAATCTATTATGAAAAATAGGTCTGAACATATCTGGCAAGAAAATGGCTGCTGGCTCCTCATGTGACAGGGTACCTGACCTGGGTCAGTTCTGACCTCCAGCTACAGGACCAGTGGGATTCTTTTCCCATTAAATGATTAAACTGCCTCATGACTCAGTCAGAACAGAAACACGGACACCAAACAAACTCCAACAGCAGAGATTCAGCTACAAGCTACAGAGGTACTAAACCTGCTGACTTCAGTAGACATCCTTTACAAAATGTCAGCGTGTTAATGCTTCACATTCTGTTGATGATGTTGGTTCCTTTTTAGTGTTTTAAGCCTAAATTCTGGCCATATTTCCTTTAAACCTTGACAGTGGCCCTGAACTTCCTGTGTGGAAATGAGCAGCAGGAAATGCAAGACTGTGGAGATGTGGAAATGGAAATGTTAGCCAAGATATGGAACAGGATGTTTGACGGGTCAGTTAAGAGTCAAACTAAGAGTGTTTTCTGTTGATGTTGTTGTTTCATCATCACTGTGTGAAAAATCTACTGTTTTAGTGTTCAGATACTTGAACCATTCCACCTTGTATCACATGACCTCACAGTCCTCAGAGTTCAGATGTGGCCTGCAGATGTTGATCTTTGATCAGTGATGTAAGGGGTCCATTTGCTGCTGCAGGTTTACACACAAAGACCGCAGAGTAAACATGAAGATGTCTACATACTTTTATGTGAACTGTGTTCTCACAAACAGCTTCAAGGTGATTTTACAGACACATCTTTTTGCAGTGAAACACCTGAACAGCATGAAAGCAGTGCAATCTCTCTTTCTTCAGCTCAGCTCAGTCGCTGCATCAATGAAAGAAATGAGCTATGAATATTTAAGAAAACATTTAACGAAACCATCTCTGGAAAGAGAAGCACATCTATCATACCACAAATCACCAAACTGCACCTCACCCTGTCACAAGCTGGCTCATGATGTTCTGGTGATGCATTCACTGTGAAAAACACTTGCAGTAATTTTGAAAGAGTTAGCGGTGTTAGCAGCTAACTCAATGAATAACAGCAACTGCAAATTTCTCCAACTTGGGGAGACAGTGAGGTCCAGAAGCTGCTTACCCACACCGAATTAGCCCCTGAATGTCCAACTCATTTCCAACCTCCTGCTCCACCTTTGTTCAGCAGATGGCAGTATTACACCTGTTCACTGGCTCACCAATAGAACTTGAAAAAGAAGAAGTGTAGCAATTAGACACAGGTGACGTGGTCTCTTTTGTGCTGAAACTCAGGACTGGTTGAAAACATCCTCATTCCAGTGAGACAAGCAGTGGTGTTAAAACAGAATTTAAGTTTATTTAGTCTGATTATTTTGTTTTGATCTTTTTTCGTATTTCTTATCCAATAGATATTCACAGGAAAAACATAAATACACTTTCAAAAGAGCCATGTAACATATCCGATATCAGACAGGATCTTTAGATTTGTAATTCAAATATTTAATTTGACAGTGACACATCTAAATCTTTTCATTAATAATAATAATAATAATAATAATAATAATTGGTCACTAGCATATTTTTTTTGCACTTGTTTTTTTTTTTTGCTCAATAACTTAATTTTATTTTTACATCATTTGTCATTTTATTCCTCTATTTTATATATTTATTCACATTCCGCTGTTTTTTGAGTGACCCAGTAACATCTGGCCAGAGGCTGCCAATGCAAAAACAACTTTTGGATCAACTGTCTATTAAAGACAACCAGGTTCCTTTCCATTTCAACATATTGTTGAGGAAACAAAGAGAAGACTTTTCTTTAAACTGAGCAGCAGACAGCGAAGCGTTCACTGACCTGCTGAGACCTCAGTGTGTTTACAGCAAAGCTGCATTCACTGTAATCAAACATCCAGTGTAAGTTAGTGACGGGGAGCTTCCTGTTTACTTTAACTTTCATTGAATTCAAACATCTGCAGCACTTTGACCTGTCTTTGCTTTTTCTTCTTCAGCTCCTCAGATTTCAGACTGAGCCACAGTTTCCTTCAGCAGCTTCACATTTCAGATTATTGTGGTTTCAGTGAAGGTAACACCATCAGTACCTGAATGAGGAAACAACTATTTTTTTCACTATTTTATTTATGTTGTTCTTTCAGGGCACACACACACAAACACACACACACACACACACACAGTGAGTGTTTGACGATAAATCCTAGGAAAGATCAGGATGTGAGGTCCAGCCCTGATTCTTTTTCAGAAGTACTGATTTCCTTTGTTTCTGGTTGAAGACCAGAAACACAAACTTCAGGTCACTGAAGGTGTCTCTGTTCTTTATCTTCTATTTTCTCAAGTCTGTTCATGATCTTTGTTCGGTCACACTGGTTTCATTGGCTTTTAAACTGGTCTTAAACCCATTTAACAAAGGTTTATCCCTGCAGATGGTCTGACTGAAGCTTTCTTTTTAGTGTAACTCCTGTTGTTGCACTTACAAGTTTTATTGCTGTACAAACTTGGATTTGAACAGCAGCAGTGAGTCACAGTGTTTGTTCTCTGCTGGAGGTTTGACTCATTAAATCAGACCTGTGGGAGGTAAAGCTCACATCCTGACACACGTCCAGCATCAGGAACAAACCTGGAAGTCATTTCGGCTCATTTCTGTTTCATGGCTACAGAGCTGCAACTTGACGAGAGACCAGAGACTTTTATCTGTGTTACTGATGATGTTCACCTCAGCCTCATAGTGTAAATGCAGCATTTCACTGCAGTTTAGTCTGAACAAGTGATCTATAAACTTCTGAGAAGGTCCTTGTGTGCAATATCTTGTAATGTGCCATGTTAACTATGTGCAATTGATAATGTTGTTTGTCTTATCACACTGTGGAGGCATGTTGTGTGCAGCATACGAGTCCAAAACAAATTTCCCTATGGGGACAATAAAGTATTATATTGTATCGAACAACTCTCTCAGCTCTCTTTAATTAGAGTCTGACAGAACAGAACTTGATCTGCTTTTATTGTGAACCTGCATGTCACAGTGTTCTTTCACTGTCCTCACAAAGTTCTCATACATTTATTTGTCATTTACACTAAATCCCCACCACATTTCAAATTCTCCGTCATCACTTTTCAAGAATAACTGGTTAAAAAATGTCCTGAAAAATAGTCTGTGCCGAGAAATGTCAGCTAATGAATGTGTGCTTCGCTCTGGATGAGCCTCAGCAGTTGAAAACCAGCTGCTGCTTCTGGTGTGAAATTAAGACCACTACGACTGCACATGTACAATGGACTATAAATTAAGGCCAAGCAACAGAATCAGAGAAGAATCCATTAGATCTGCTGATTTGGTCATTAGCCTGTTCAGCTAGAACAAATGAAGGAATGCAAACGTGTTGAGATTAAATTTCTTATGTCTCCTTCTTTTCCCATCTTGGGCAATGTGCAGTTTCTGTTGCACTCTTTTTAAATGTGAAGGTAGCTACTGCGCTCCTCAATAGCTGATTATTCTGTGGCGACCCCTAGTGGAGGAGATTCACAAGGGTGAATTTGAGTTCAACAGTGTGAAAAAAAATCGAATCAAAGATTTGAGTTCTTGCAACTAATTTTGAAAACTACATAGAAATAACAGAATCGTGCTCCATCTCTCTTCATTCTCACATCTCAACAGTGAAAACAACATGTTGCTGGTTGGACTCGACTCATGAGCTCATGTGAACTCTGGGTTTCTCTTGTGTAAAAAAATATGCACAAGGCCCCTGATCGCAGTGTGAGGGTTGGGATGAGGGTTTTCTCAGACCAGCGTTCTGTTGGGTGTGTTTGGGTTCTTCCTACTTTAACCAGCTAACTCGGTTGTTTAAGTCGACCCAGTTGGCTCACAGTCTGATTGGATTTATAATGTGCTGAAAACACAGTCAGGCTGTGTGAGGGCGGGGGAGGGGGGTGGTGAGGCGGGCTGAAGGGGGAGGAGTGGGGGCTGAAGGGGGGTGTAATTACTTCCAGCTGTGTGAGGCCGAGCAGAGGAGGATGTTTGATTTCTACACAGTCAGACGGAGAAACTGTGACCTGCCGAATCTAACAAGTTAAACATTTGACTTCCCACCTGGAGTTTGACTGAACGGAATCATTTCATCAAACTACATGAACAAAGTGATAAGGATGTTTTAATAAACAGTCAGGAGACACTGAGCCCTGACTATTTTGACAAACCACAGTCCACTTGAAGCTTCAGCTCACAGATGATGTTTTAAAGAAGTTTGGCGACATGGTTGCAATTGTTTGCTGGTTCGGTGTCGTCGTTCGCTTCAGTCGGTGGTTTGGTGTTCAGGTTCATTTGGTGATGTGCTTTAAGGAGTCTGATCTGGTTGTAAATTAATCGTGGCCAAAGGGTCTGGAGTTTGCTGTTTGTTTCTAGAGCTTCTGTTTTTCTCTCTTCTGCTTTGACTGATGATGATGATGATGATGATGATGATGAGGATGATGAGGATGATGAAGATCTTCTGCTGGGTTCAGACCATGATTCCAAAGTTTAATGATTTTCCTCCACCTGAACCTCAGCGGCAGCAGCTCTTTCTCTGTGTGGAAAGAAGAGATCCTGAAGGAAGTAAAATAAACACAGAGGCAGAGCAGAGAGGGTGGGGGAGGTTAAAGAACTGAGTGGAAAATGCAGAACGAGGGTTAACTCGGCCCCCAGGTATGTTCTCCACCCCCCAGCCACTGTTAGCTCAGTTTAGATTAGCCGCTTTGCATCAGACTCAGACTAAATATGAAGCTATTTCTGTTTAAACTTGATCAGCTTGAACTGGACCAAAACATTCACATTAAACCCGACTGGGGACAAAAACACCTTGAACTGAGACCTTCTCACTCCTCCAACAGGTCAGCTGAAATATCTTTAATGAAACTCACAGAGCAAATAACAGTCAGCATAGATAGCAGTAAGTATTTAAAAGGAATTTTCTTAGATTTAAAAAAAAAATTCTTTGACACAATTGATCACAACATATTAATAGAAAAAAATGGAAAAAATTGGCATCAGGGGAAAGGACTGAAATGGTTTAAGTGTTATTTAAAAAACAGGCAACAGTTTGTACAAATGGGTAAATATTAATCATCATACCTGAACATTACTTGTGTTGTACCCCAGGGATCAACAATGGGGCCAATCCCGTTCTTTTTAAAAACTAATAACCTACACTACCGGTCAAAAGTTTGGGATCACTTTCAATTTCCTTGTTTTCAGTGGAAACACACAAAAGATGATCCTGCATAGGACATATAGCAAACAGCTACAAACAGGACATGATGACATTGTCAGAGTAAGAAATAATGATTTTAATGAAAATTATTACTTTGTACTTTAAATGTTGCCTTCATCAAAATAACCACATTTTGCAGCAATTGCAGCCTGGCAGACCTTAGGCATTCTCACTGTCACTTTTTCTAGGTAATCTGATGGTCCCCAAGACCCTCATGCTGCCTCCACTGTGCTTGACAGGTGGCATTAAGCTATATCCTGTGGACAGCACTTGATTGGGGGATAAGAAATGGAAGAAGCAAGTGCTGTCCACAGGATATAGCATGGCGTGGGTATGGGAGCCTTCCTTCTTCAAGACCCCTTTTCACTCTTTACAAATCTCCTATTTTACCATCTCAGATGCCACATCGACACTTAATGCCACCTGTCAAGCACAGTGGAGGCAGCATGAGGGTCTGGGGGACCATCAGATTACCTAGAAAAAGTGGCAGCTAGAATGCCTAAGGTCTGCCAGGCTGTAATTACTGCAGAAAGTAGTTATTTTGATAAAGGCAACATTTGAAGTGAATTCACAATTTCAATTAAAATCATTATTTCTTACTCTGACAATGTCATCATGTCCTGATTATTGCTATATTTGCTATATTTCCTATGCAGACTAATTTCGTGTGTGTTTCCATTGAAAACAAGAAAATTCAAAGTGATCCCAAAGTTTTGACCGGTAGTGTATGTTGTGCTCTTAGCTTGGACTTAAACACACAACATATGTATACATTTTTTGCTGTTAAATGTCTTTCAATCAAAACAAAGCATGAAAACAGCAGACGCAGTTTGACGATGTCCTGGATTAGCATGGGATCATGGGATTTGTTTATTTCATTGTTAAAAAGTCATTATTAGCGATAAAAATCTATCAGACTGACTCTGGCAGAAAAGTTTATTAAGTAATACAAAAAATATTTTATTCATGTTATAGATTTAGTCACATTTCCAGCCTCCTTCTTCAGTGTTTGACTGGTAAACCAAGAAGTTAGTAATGTGACAAAATGACACATATTGTAACTTTGACAAAAATAACATATTTCTCTTAGTTTAAACACTGATGCAAACATCCAGCATTATATTAGAACAAAGATATTGTTATTTTTAGACATTTTAATGTGGAAATATTATATAGTGGAAGCTAAATCCCCATGTGGTTTTATTATATTGAGTGATGCATCACAATGTTTACCTGCCATCATTAAAATAACTGGTCGTCTAAGTACAACACTGTTGCTATTCCTTTTGAAACTTACTTCTCATTAAAAGACATTAAAATGGAGGTTGTGCTCATACATTAACATTGGATGGAAAAATGCTCCCTTGTAAGGTTTCATTGTATTAAAGCTGCTCTGCAAGAGGACTAAATATTTAATAATCGACTAATTACTACAAGCTGCTCATTTCATAAGCCAAATAAGACAATTAGCCCATGTGTAACTCGCCGTGATGACCATCCATCCATATATTCAGGTTTAATTAATAAATGTTAGTTTAATCCTCTCTCTGACAATTTCATTTATTAGTTTTAACTGGATGTTGAAGCTTGTTGGGAGCTGATTAAAAAAACCGAAACATTACAGCAAGTGAGTGTTAAAATGCCTTACTGTTTTGGAGCAGATGTGGTTCAAAGCTCGTAGCTGAAGCCATTAGCATCTCTGCATCCTCTCTTGCCACACATCATACTCCCATCTCATGTCACCAGAAATGGATATACAGGAAGAAATTTGCGTGCGTGGTGCATCTTTCACTTCGTACCGTAAATTAAAGGAGACGACCTTTCAGTATGTTGCTCTAAAAATGTGCATCTCCCAATGCTGCATTGTATTAAATTTGAATGACTGTAGAAAGCGTTTATTCCCTGACATATTCCTGCACTTTGTCATGCTGATAGCATGCGAGCTTTGACAGAGTTTGACCAGATTTTAAGAAGTGCTTCTTGTTCATAAAAGAACTGCACGTTCACAGAGGTTTTTAATCTGGAGAGGTATCTAGGCAAGACAGTCAGAGTGTGTTTCCTCATCCTGCTACACTGTTAATGCCTCACTCACGTTTGATTGAATATGAAGGAAATTGCTCCACAAGCCTCTTGAGCATTCGACTGAAAGGAAACTGCAGAGGGGGCAGGAGTGTATATGACCCCAAACTCTTAATAGAGGGAGTTAAGGTCTGAGGTAAAATTGGAAATACTCATTGAATCCCATTCCCTGCACAACCTCCGTCCTCTGGGACTTTATTGCCTTTAATTCATCAAGGCTTTGAGTTGGAGGCAATTATTCCTGCTGATCTCAGTTCTGTGCTTGTGTACAGCAGCGTGTTTGGAAAATGTAGCATAATTATATTTTCACTGCAAACTATGCTCACCTGACAAGTCAATAATCCCTGATAGACACATGATTACTGCTGATAAGATGCAACAGCTTCCCGTCATCATGTGTGCCACAGAGAGAGAGAGAGAGAGAGATGACAAATTGTGAAATAAATGCGGTAATTTTTATTCAGAGCTGACCGTGATTTCATGATGCATGCAGGTGTGCTGGAACTGAGTCTGTCATCCTTCATATTCAAGGAAACACAGAAAAAAAAGTAACTGTCAAAACTTCAACTTTAATTTTGTGATAAATATCAAGTTTATTACAAAACATTATTTTGAGTTTGCAATGACTAAATTAATTAAAAGTGTGTCACATCATTATAGAGGATGAGGTGTGAGTGTGTTTAGGTGCTTATTCTATTAATGGCTGTCTATCCATTAGATGTGTATTCATGCAGGTTATTGTTATATAACACACTGTTATGTGTCTGTGTCTGACCAGTATAGACATCCTCTTTATGAATAACAATCTGAAAAAAAAATGCATCATCTAAATGTTTCCTTTTATAATCTATTCATCATGAAGGGAAAGCAGAGACAAAAATTTGTCTTTATGATACATCAGTAACTCTGCTACTGCTTCTATAAGCAACAATTATGTTGAAATAACTACACATATTTAGGCATTAGAGCTTATACAAGACATTTAAAGCGGGATAAAGCATTTAGATGCACCATCTTCTAGACAAAGCACTTGAGTATCAGACAATATTGTCGATAAAATAAAAGAAAAGCTGCCAGTGTTTCCGTCTGATGTGGCTTATCTGTGGAATCTAGCTGCTGTAATCCAGATGACTGAAGTTGTCCTCACTAAAAGGCTTAAAATAAACCAAAAGGGGAAAGACATCAGCTCCCTCAGTGGCATACTTCCTCCACCTCATCACCTTCATCTCCCGTTCCTGTCAAGATGTAAAGCCAGGCCTCTTTCACTGACATGAGAGTGCCACCTGCTGATCTAAGGCATGTCCAGCATCCACCTGATGTCTCCACCACAGTGGCCCCAATGTGTCAAAATGAAAACATGGCCAACCTTTTATAGGTATACAGCAGCTTCATCTGGTTTCAAGGCAATTTATTATGCAAATGTTCACTGTTTGTTTTAAAGCTCTTTAATCACCAGGGGAAGGGTGACTGTGATATTAGAGGCGAAAGGGATTAAATCCACCAAGTGTGTAATTGCCAGTGTCTGTCATGCAGATTGTTAATGATGAAGGAGTTGAGGAGATGTTCCATTTTTATTAAGAAATGGGGTACAGGAGACGTGAATGTAGGGCTTGCATACACCAGCAACTTGGAGAAAACGGCCTTTCTTATGCACACATTGACATATAAAATGCTGCTTTTAACGAAAAAAAACAAAAGATTTAAGTTTTAATGTTTATCTTTGGGGTGTATCTTTGAAAACAGCACATTTTTCACACCACAAGCAGTCAAAATAGAGAAATCCATGGTTGCTTTTATGATCTTGTTAATGCTGACGTGTGTAGAATAATAAACTTTCTTAATGCCTGTTTCCCCCTGAGACAGCAACCCAACATACACACCTTTATATGCATTTTTATGGTGTAATTTTTAAAATGTATGGCTCAATACACATTCACATATTCTCCACCACAGAGCAGCAGGTATATATGATAATTAATGATTTACAGTGAATGTCAATATGCAGCTAATTGCATACAGTTAGATTATTGTACTTGAGTGTACTGTCTGTTTCTGTGCATGCTATTGTATGGTCCTGCTATTAATATAAAGGAGCTATAGTCTTGTTTTTATAACAAGAGGAGGGCTGGTTGCTTGGCAACAAAGCATGCCAAGAAAGTTAACAAACAGAACATTTATTATTACTATTATTACTATTATTATTATGATAAGTGGTACTACTAGTATAAGTACTATTATGTTTATAGTTAGTATTACCATGATTATTATAATTTAAATATTTATATCCATTGTTATTATTTTTTCATTCACTCTTTCAAACATTTTTTTTTTCTATCTGCATTTTTCTCACGCATCATAAAATTTGCTGTGACATTGGAAACACACTGTTATTGGTAAACGTGTCTGCAAGGTTTATGCTTATCACAAGGAATTTCACTGGGAATGACAGTAATAAGCATGTAAATATAAAAATGCTATCAAACAGCAACTTTCACTGCTTCTCGGGAAAACAAATGCGGTATATTGACGTGTGCTATTTTGCTTCAAAGCAAAAATGGCAATAGCTGACGAAACAGAAACTCCCATCTATTAAAGTGACACCCAGCTAGGATTGTTCCTCCCAGGCTTGTATCAATGTGGGCTTTGGTTTATGATCTAATGGCTTTCCACAGAAATATAGAAGGTCATTAATAACGTTATAGCATTTGCATTTTGCTTTGCTGTCATTTTTTTGTTGCCCCTCTGGTTATTAGCACTGTTTATTAGCACTGTTTATTAATCTAAGGGGTCCACTTCTGTGCATGGACATTTCTTTTTGAAATATGATTAAGAATTATGACAAGAGGGTGAAGTTACCTCTTTTCACTGCTGCTGTGTTTGGTTTATGTGAAAGAAAGAGTCATTTCATTCATGTTAACTTTCCATCACCATCTACCTCCGACTGTTTCACATAAAGCTGTATTGGATATAAAACAGCAGCTTAGTTAATCGACAAGCACTGTGTTAAATAGACTACCTCATCATGCAACAAATTAAGTTGTACATTCTTTATTTGCATTTAATACCTGCTCAGTATGAAACAATATTTCCTCCAGCAACAACAGCATTATGAGGTAATGCTACAACACCTTGGCCAATTACGAGGCCAGAAACCAAATTAGATCTGTGTAGGAGGCAGAGAGCTGGAGCCGTATGTGAGGCTGGATGTGACTGTTATTTGCTTTGTTACTTTTCAGTTTCACATAAGAGCACAGCTCCTATGGTAATTATTATTTGAACTCTAAATTAACCCCAGCTTGAATTAGCACAGTACAGTGCTGGCCTGGAAAATCTGAAACCAGAACAAAAATAAACCATTTTGGTTTTTCTGTTAACCAAACTGCTAATGGACAAATCAACATGTACAAAATTACAGCATATTATACATCCAGTAGGCTACACTGTTGACTTAAACTGTATTTATTCATTTGTGTATCACAGTAATCTTCATAAATCTGGTTTTATCTGCATAAGATACATGCCAGGCATGCTAGCTAGTGCTAATCTGTCACAGCAGCTCCCTGGTTTTTTCTTAATTTTGTTCAATTGTTTGAGAGGAGAAATGAAGCCTTACAAGCTGACTAGCATGCTAAGACAGCAAATAAGCTAATGTAAAAAAATAGACTCTCTGGTTCTCTCTTCTCTTAAAGGATAATATAGCCTACTGTCAAGAGGTCAAAGGTCAAGGTCTCAAAAGCTCTCTGTTGGTCATCAGCAAAAATTTTAAGTTCAAAAAACAAAAAAATGAAAAAACTTTTTTTTTAATGCCTAAAAACAACTGAGTATACTGATTTTACTGGAAATAAGCCTATTTCCCCAAAAGAATTTTTGGGAAGAATTTTTTTTCTCACACTCACACACACACACACACTCTCACACACCTTCACTTCAGGAGTTCCAGACAACTTGTTCAATGCTAGAAAGCTTTGGGAAAACTGGGAATATGTGAAGCCGTTCTTTTATGCTCTGTTGTTTTTCTGTTTATTTTTTTTTACTTTTCATATCCGCCTCTCATTTTTCTTCTTGTGATTTCCCCAAAAGAATTTTTGGGGAAATATTGTTAATTGTTTTTAAATATTTTTTTATTTTTTATACAGTATAATGTTTAAAAAAATGTTGCATATTCTTTTAATTTACCTAAAGCGTATAAACTAAACAATATTCTAAACATATTTATTTAGCAGGTTTTTTGGGGCAAAAATGGAAGAAATCTGTCTCATACTGATTCAGTTGGCGGTGAGTGTGGAAGCATGTAGCATGATGCAACGTACCTTGCTCCCCTCCTGTACCTAATAGCTGCTGAGTGACTTAAAGGGAGGCACTAATTTGAGGGATTTATCACATGATGGATGGTAGCTGGTGTGTTAAGAGACCTATGAGGGCCCTAGACAGCAGTCATAAATCTTGGTTCATGCATGGAACCACAAACATATTTGCATCTCTCATCTCACCACGAGAAATTAGCTGTAAAATGTGATGGAACAGAGCAGTGCCCATTCCATGGATCACTAGCGGAGGGATTGCCATTTTCAACCCAATCTCTACAATCTAATTTGAGCACTGGCTTGGACTCTGAAGTGGAGTAGTAATGTTGACGAATTACTCACAGGGAAGTGTACTGTTGATGCTGTCTCGGTCTGCATGTACAGAAACAAGAGAGGTAAATTAGAGATCTGAAAGTGCTGATGATGATGAATAATTCCTCTTTTTCCTTTTAGAATGAAGCTTAGAAATGTTTGTATCTCTATTGATCTCTGCTGTGTGTGTGTGTGTGTGTGTGTGTGTGTGAGCATTAAGTTCATGTGTAGCCTTGAAAAAGTGTGCAGGCTGCTGTAATTGGCTAAGTACTTCGCAGCCTATTCTTCTCGCTCAGTCAGTAATGTAGCAGCCATATATGGAGAAACCACTGTTTGCCATTCGTCTTCTCGATGTGTGATATTACTTAGCAACCATAGCGAGGTGCAGCTGTTGTTCCGTGTCGATGTTATTATATCAGCTGCAAGTTATTTATTATGGTGAAATGAGATTTCTGTTGTTTTGTTGTTGTTTTCAAATGAAAGTGGACAAAAAGCTGATAAAATGTGTTCTCTATTTGTTCATAACCCCCTAATGTTATATGATTTTTTAAAAATTAATTTGACATTTTCTGATAGATTAATTATGAAACTTTGTAATAATGAGCAAATGAGAAACAAATTTGGTATCAGAATGGTTGTAAACTCAGTTTGAGAATTCATGCTACTATTTACAGCTTTAAACAAAAGAGCAATGCAGACACAAAACATGGAAATTATGTCATTCAGGGCTTCTGTGGCTGTGGTGGCACCACCACATAAAGCACAAAAGAGTCCTTTCTCTGTCGTCATTCAAAGCAAGATTTCATGCTTCATTATCGGCCTTTCCGTGTGAGAGGAAAATGTCAGAATATCAAAGCAGACAAGAATGGGCCATTTCTTGTGGTATAATGTCTGAAAGCAACACAGTTGACTTGATTTGGTTGTAGTTGTACTTTGCATTGCATTTTGTGCACTTTTATAACATGTCTTCTCTTTTATAAAACACGTGAAAATCTAGTGAGCAGATAGCTGGAAAAACAAAAATAGTATTTTTCATAATATAGTTTAGATAAAAAGTTTTATAATACACATTGAAACACACTGGAACAGTTTACAACATTCATATTTACACTGAAAAATGCTCAGAGTCTTTGTGTATCTACAAATTTCCTCATCAGGAAGGTGATTCGGAAACTGCTCATGCTGTCACAACAGTGTCCTTTTTTATGAAAAATACTCTTTTTGATTACAATAAATGAAATAAATGATAGCGAGTTTCAGGGTGAATTATCTCGATCTTGAATAGAAGCTTAAGGATATCTGTTGACCTGTTGACCTATATGACTCTAAATTAAAGATAATCCCATAATCCCAAATGTATTTTAAAAAGACGTTTAGAAAAATATGCTTTTGAGGGACTTGCACGCTAATTTTTATTAAGAAAAAATCAAGTCAATGTCTAAAATGTTTACAATATAATTTAAACTATAGTTGTTATTTTTGTTCCTCCAGTTTTCAGTCTGAAACAAAAAGAACCAAAAAAAGTTAAAAGTGCTAACAAGGTTCCATACAAGTGTCTGTGATTACAGCAGAAAAAGTGACTCTGGATACTAAAATGTTATTGCTAATGAAATAAAAAGACTAAATTCTCTATTTCACATCTTCGAGTGTGTTTTTTCAGATATATCTTTCCCAAACAGTTGGTTCAGAGACATAATGCTCATTCTGTTTCCTCCTCATCCTGTCTAAAGTGGCATATGTTCAACTGCCTCTTTGTTGGAAATTGTTTCACAGATGCTCTAACAAGGCGGTGGAAGAATATGATGGTTGTCTCAATTAGCAGTCATGTTGATGGGGTAGACTCGGAAACGGAAATTTTCAGGTAATTTCATTGTCTGAAGACCACAGTGCTCTTCAGCTGGTGGTAAAACCATCCCAGCGCATCACTGGAAATGCACTGCAACCCATACAGGTCATCTTTGAAAAGAGACGTCTGAGGAGAAGCCGCCGCATCGCCAGCAATCCATCACACCACAGCCTCCCCCTGCTGGACACCCTGCCATCTGGTGGCAATACTGGACCACAGAGTCAAAAACTAGAAATCTGAAGAACAGTTTCATCCAAAGAGCTATGAAGCCAGTGGATTTCTGGGCACACACAAATGGTAGGACACCTAGTGTAGATCCAGAACTTGCCAGAGAGATTATATACCTCATCTGGCCTGGGAATGATTCAGGATTCAATAGGAGGAGCTGGAAAGTGTTGCTTGGAATAAAGAAATCTGGAAAACCCTGCTTAGCCTGCTGCCACCAAGTGAAAGACAATGACTCCATCAATTAATAACAGCACAGATAACTTGCAAATATCCAATAGAGCTCTTTATACTCTTTTTATATTATTTACTTATTCTGCTGTGGAATTTTAACAAACAAAACTATCTTTGTGGTTTTCTTAGTGTGTCCGTGTCAATATAATGTTTTTGAGTTGCACAAGAGAGGCTGGCAAGGTGGATTATCTGTTAAACTACACTGGCATAAAATGACAATTCAACTGAATTGAACTGAATTGGAAAACAAGATAAGAACAAAACATTCACACTCTATGTTTAACTTATATCCGCCGTGTGAGGTGCAAGCAGTTATCACCAGGCATGAAAATCACTCACCTTTTGGCGAAATTCGCCATTTTGAAACCAAAATAGGTGACCCACATGAATCGTGTAGATCCAATGAGAAATTTTTTTTTTTTTTTTTGGTGGGGGGGCATATCCTTTTCACCTTTTTCACCCCTGACCCGTTTTCATGCCTGTATCGTACTCAGTAGTTGAACATACTGAGTAGCTAGTAGTAGTAGAGATGGGGTTCACATTAAGACAAATGTGCAATTTCAGCTTTCAAATATCATCCCATGGCTTTTGAACCGTTATGTAATTGACGCAGAAAAGTGCACATTGAAAGCTGCAGGGTCAATGCCTTTTTAGAACTGATGAAAAGGGAAAATAATTAAATGTAGCCCTTTGAGTGTAGCTGTAGTTACCCTTCATCTCACTATAAATACACTTCATGAGCACGTTTCTATTCCTCACTTTGCAGCTCTCTCATTACTTTATGCTCCAACAGCTTTCCCATTCTCCCGCCCGTATCTATCACTTATCTCCACATAAGTGTTGAAGGTTTGTGTTAAATAGCGTGCCAACAGAACGCAGCATGTTCATTTGTCTTTCCTACAGGCAAATGCGTAAAATAAATAAAGGTTAAATAAACACCTGGCTGGTAAACAGTTAGATAATTAATGTTACTCTTGACTTCATTTTTCTTTTCTTCTTTTTTTTTCTGTTTTGGTTAATTACTTTGGGCTTTTATAAAGATTCACCACACAGAAGTTTAGCAGCTATCTGAGGAGCTGATTTGGGAAACAATACAATTATATTAACTTATTTTTAAAGTTTCACAACCATCCACTCTAGTCTGAAGAAGGTAATGTCTTGAACAGATTTCATGAACAGAAAAGCATTTTAAGAATTATTTGTGATTTTGGGTTAATTGGCTGGATGATTTTGTTTGGTTTTCCTTACTGTTGGTTTCCAAAATATGATTCATTATGAGGCATACCCGGCAAACTGTGAAACCAGTTTCTCAGTGCTACTGGCAAGTGAACTGGTCTTTATATTCTGAAATTTTGTCCATTATCAGTTTTTATTCCCTTTAAATACATTTGAGAAATTATGAAATTAACTCCAACATGAAGCTGTAGCTGAAGCTGTCTATGTTTGAGTAGACAACTCGCCAAAATTAAAAGACTGACATAAAAAATGAAATTAAAGCATCTACAGTAGTTTGCAATAGAGCGTTAACTCCATAGAGGTATGTGAGGATTGTTTTAAGACAGATAAGTACAAATATAAATCAAATGCTTTCATTCAAATGTTAAATAGTTTTTTCTCTGTGTATGTGTTTGTGTGTGTTCTTGGGATATTTTGTGCAAGGTCACCTATGATTTCCTATGTTGTTTTACACGTTTGAGCGGTTTGAGCTTTTGTGCTCTTATTTTGAAAGTCCGTAGTGGGTGTGCCATGGAAGCGATCAAAATTCCGGGTTTCCCGACAACTTGCAAGTAACGTAGCTCCTGAAAATTCGGACTAGTTTTTAACTCTCGTGCTGTGACCTGTTCACAACGGGACGATGAAGATGAACTGTGATGAGTCCACGTGACAAATCTCGCCACCGTCTTTTGAAAGTGTGCTGCTTCATCGCCATGGCAGTGACAGTGACTCTGGGTGTTGTTTTTCTACTTTTGGTGTTTACTCACAGCACAGGTATAAGCTTGCCAAAAATTGTCAGCAATGAGCAAATATTTATAGACAGAGAGCAAAAGGACAGTTATGTTTCTGCTTCACTTAATTATAGTGTTTAAAAGTCGCCTCATTATATATTTTATTTTTACATTGCATTATTTTTATTCTAACAGGCCGAGAACACTTTTTAAAGTAATTATTATGAGTTATGGAAGCGCTAAGATGATGATTAAATGTCTGCATGTGTAGATGGGAAGCTCCGCTTTGCCTCATACTTTGGGGACCAGATGGTGCTGCAGAAGGCCCCAGAGAGGGCTGTGCTGTGGGGATACGGCCCCGAGGGCGCCCGGGTCTCCCTCTCCTTGTCAGGACCCGTAAAACAGACAACCTCAGCGGTCTCTGTGACAAAAGGTGAGCACAGCCAGTCGCTGTCAGGTGACATTTTTATACTGACATCCGCATGGGGGAATGAATGGAGACAGAGGCCAAACTGAGTGACGGGGGCAGAGACCCTGTTTTTGTGTCAGAGGTTTTGTTGTTCAACCGCTGATTCAACAGTGAGGATGATCACTGAATAATGAGGAATTTTTAAGAGCATTTCAGCGGGTGTGACACAGTTATTGCGCCATGTTTCCTGTTGTCTTGTGTACCAGTTTCAATTTTACTAGTATGCCTGAAGCATAAGATGTCCTCCATTTATGCACAGCTGCTAAAGTACTGTAAAGATAAAATCAGCTGAAATTTTATTTTTTTTCCAAGTCCAAAATCACAACTTAGCACTTTGGCAGGGAATTTACAGTTTGTATGCCGAAGTCCAAAGGTTAGTGTAAAAGGTAAAAGCCTGCCTTCATCTGTTTGATCACTTTATTTTGTTCACAAATCAGGTATTAATGTCTCTACAGGTATATGGTGGGTCACCCTCGACCCCGTTGAAGCTGGTGGTCCCTACATCGTGACGGTGGCCACTCAGGGCAGCAGCGCCACTCTGACAGATGTGCTGTTTGGAGATGTTTGGCTGTGTGGAGGGCAGAGCAATATGTACTTCAAAACATCTCAGGTAGGACAAGTCAGTCTGTCTTTCTTCTGAGGACACTGAATGTGCAATGGAAACCTCTCTGTAGAGCTCAGTCTCGAAACAAACCCCTTCCACTTATACAAAGTATTAGTTCATAAATACTTTAATAATGAACCTACTGTTTTATTTATTACTTTACTCTTCCCCCGATAGATTTTCAATGCCGAGCAGGAGCTGGCCATCGCAACAAAGTATCCTCATGTGAGGGGTTTTATGGCAGCCCTGAACATGAGTGAAACTGAGCAGACTGATTTGATTCAAGTGGAACTTCCCTGGTTTGTGCCCACAAAAAGTGAGTCGTGGATTTATTTAAATTATTAAAATATTTGCAGCTGAAGGTTTTAGTTTGGGTTACTGAACTGCAGCTAAGCCAGTTAAAAATGCTGAATCATGCATATATTGCAGATGTCCCTTATTAAATTATGGATGCAGCACAGATCTGTATTGTACTCAATAATATAATCACACATAATGGAATAACCTAAATCCATTACATCAGCCATTATGACTTTGTTTATATGCATGCTACCACCCGCTTGCGGTTGCCTGCGTTACTGATTAACAGGCATGTGTGTTTGCAGGAGAAGTGGGAGAGTTCTCAGCGGTTTGCTGGCTCTTTGGACGTTACATGTATGAGACCCTGAAGTATCCCATAGGACTGGTGGAGTCCTGTTGGGGAGGCACACCTGTTGAAGCCTGGTCTTCATCAAGAGCACTCGAGCAGTGTGGACTGGAGCAAAGTAAAGACAGGTAAAACACACAGTTCAGCCAACCTGCAGCATGAAATGTAGGGTAATTGAGGTAATTTAGGACGCTTATCTAAGTCCACCACATGACAAACTGTCCCCATGCACAGTTTGTCATGCTTTTACTCTGAGCAGTTCTGTGTGAAAAAAAACAAAAAACAAAAAAAAAGTAGCTTGTACTAACTACTGTTTCTACTTTTTGAACATAAAAGTCTCATCAGCCCTAAACAGAGAAATTCTGTCTTATGGAATGCAATGATCCACCCGCTGCTCAACATGACCATCAAAGGAGCCATCTGGTACCAAGGTAAGACAGCCTGCACAGGTATCAGATGTTTGGTAGAGCCACATATAAATCATCTGCATCTATAAGGCTTGTTTTGCTTTCAGGTGAGGAAAATGCAGAGTATCATCGAGACAAGTACAACTGCTCTTTTCCTGCCATGATCGATGACTGGAGGATGATGTTTCACCAGGGTTCAGGGGGACAGACAGCGCTGGACTTCCCCTTTGGATTCGTCCAGGTATGTTTGCATTACAGGTTTTAACTTGCTTAATTGAAACAAGTAAAGACAAACTGTTTTAAAGACTTTTTTATAAACATCTGATGTGGCGCCCTCTGGTGGTGGTAACAAACCAGAGGCAGTGCAAGAAGACATCAACATGTGCTACTAATTTGTCACTGTGAAAGCAAAGCAAAGCAAAGAATAGAATTTGCAGAACTGAAGATGAAATCCATAATTGGTTTGTTTTTGCAGCTGTCAACCTACAAAAAAAACGGCACAGATGACGGCTTCCCGGACATCCGCTGGCATCAAACAGCAGACACTGGCTTTGTCCCGAACTCCCGGATGCAGAAAACCTTCATGGCTGTGGCTATGGATTTACCAGATGAAACCTCGCCCTATGGCGCGTAAGACTGCGTTTATATGTATTTATTATTACACTGTGCTGAGACACACCTATGATATGACTAACAATTGGTACAACATCAGGACATGCAGATATTGTTGAGAAAGTCTGCATCACTCGACCTTCCAGTTACCCTTTCCTGTCCACCGAGGTTAATTTAATGTGTTTTATACACTGATACATGATAGGAGTAATCTAAATGCATGTTTCTCCAGGCTTCTGAAGGAGAGTTTATCTTAACATGTGGTGTCACTCCTCTACATCCAGGTAGACTATAGGGGCATAAAATAGACAGGGAAACCATGTAAAATAAATATTCAAATCACTTTTTTGCAATTCTTTCATGTAAATTTGATCAAAAGCAACAGAAGGTCAGTGCTGTGCTTAACTAACATGACACGTTTGACCTGATCTCACTTTCTTGTATATTTATGAAAAACCCTGCTGCAAGAGTGGAGCAGACAACTCAAATAAAACCTATTCAAATGTTTCGGCTCTGGCTTGCAGTTCATCTTTGGATGGATTTTAAGATCCTTGTAATCATCCATAAAAGTTTTCATGCACTTGCCCCTGATATGCTGCCAGAACGCAGTACGTGCCTGGCATAATTCTCACATCCACAGACTTTCTTAATGTACCCAAAACCGAAAGACCAACAGGGAAACAGCTTTTTGCCTTTCCTGTCTTTATCAAATGTGATTATGTGTCCTGCTTTTGTATTTACAAGTGATTGGCTGCTTTTTCACTGTATTGACTTCACACCTCCTTTTCTGATCCATGAAGGCTGTTAAAATATGTGATTTTTATTTTTGATTCAGGATCCATCCCAGAGACAAGCAGGATGTAGCCTTCAGGCTGACGTTGGGAGCGAGGGCGGTGGCCTATGACGACAAGAACGTCCCCTTCCTTGGACCTTTCCCCAGCAGAATCCTGTTCACTCAAATTTACGTCAACATTACCTTCGACCAGAAAGTCTATGTCACACCATCTAAAGACATCTTTGAGGTAAGGCCAGCAGTGGTACGCTCCGTGTGAGTTATGTCCTTTATTGCTGTTTTTGTTAACAATGCTAACACAAAATCGCTAAATAACCTTTAGATGTAGTCGTTTGGTCTTATGAACAAACTAATGTCTCGCAAAGTAAATAAGCTAAAGCAGTGATTTTTCTTTTTTCCATCTGCTTGCCTTTTTTTGTTTTGTCAAGATCTGTTGCTCAAACGTGAAAGCTCCATGTGGACCTAAGTCTCGCTGGGTTGCAGCTCCCATCATGCATTGGGATCTGACCACTGTCCAATTATCTGCCTTTTGTTCATCTACTGATGAAGTAGCAGCTCTCAGGTATGCATGGGGAGACTGGCCCTGCAGTTTTAAAGCCTGTCCAATCTACAGCGCCGGCGGGTTTTTACCTGCACCTCCTTTCATTATCAACCACTATGCAGCCAACGGAAACATTTGGAAAAGTTTCTGAGCCAGAAACTGTGAGAAGAAAGGTCATAAAAAGGAAATCCTTTTATTTCTGAAGGTCTAAATGAGCTGATCGAATGAATGCTGCCAGATTTACCTGGTCATTACTACAAACAGGCCTTTACACTGTAAAAGTGTAGATGAGCTAAAAGCAGCTAATATTTTTTTATTTTTTCACAGATGTAAAGGCACTGATGAATTATGTAGCCATAAAATCTGAGATTTTTTGTTTGTTATATCTGATTGTCAGTTTGCCTTAACTTCCTCTTTTTTTTAAGCACAACAAGTTTTGATAAGGAAATAAATCCTACCAGTCAGTCTGGTTAGACACTGCCTATCCTTCATTTTTTTTGCTTTTAAATTTCAGTCTCTGCTGCTAAAACCACTGACAATAATTGCTGAGAGGTATGAATGTTGAAAAGCATGACATGTTTTTATATTTAAAAAGCTCTGGATTTTGAACAACACAAATGATTCCTTTTGACTTGAACATAACTTGCACTAATAAATGACAAATCAGCAGCGAAGTGTCTGTGGGTGTGTTACATTCAAAGCGAATGCTTTTATTTAAACAGAGTTGACAAAGTAAATTGTACCAGGGGGGATTGATAAGTAGGTCACCTCAGGTGGAAGGAGATGAGTTATACAGCTCTTGTTACAAAAAAATACAAGTTAACTGTATGTTTATGTGAGGACCATGAGGGCATGAAGGCAACACTGAGACAGGACGTCCTCTTTTACAGCAGAGTGACAAAGTGGGAGGTTGAATCAAACATGGCAGACAAGTCTGGAAATTACCCTCCTGAAAGGCTTGTTACTGTCATTTCACAGGCGAAAAGTTTCACGACATGATGTTGACAAATAACAGGAAGATAACCCTGCTGTCTGACTATCTGTATAAATGTAGGAGGGGACGATGCTGAAAAATAAATGCACTGAGTTTTCCAAAACTGACTATTTGTACCATCGGCTGTGTGCTTATCAATCACCCCTAGTAAAATTTTAAATAACTGCAACTTTGTGTATCCACAGTTCAATAGTGTGCCATGTACCAAAGGTTGTAAATGGGTGAGCAATAAGCAAAATAACCCCCCATTATATATATTTATATGTGTCTGACTGTTTGTGTGTGTGTGTGTGTGTGTGTGTGTGTGTGTGTGTGTGTGTGTGTGTGTGTGTGTGTGTGTGTGTGTTAAAGACGGACAGAGATAGAGAAAGAGAGAGGAGCCTCAGGCGGCTGTCAGTGTGATTCATCCACACACCAGCACACACACACACACACACACACCACTTAACTTTTATTCTGTTTCCAAGTCCTGAGAGTTTCAGGAGCGTGCTCTCTAATGCTCCTCAGGGTTGCCTGGTAACTGCGGGTCACCCTGATGCTTTCAGACTGCTTGGACGAAGGCCACAAGAAAGCAAAGCCCCTCTGAATACCGATGGGTCGGACACAGGAGGGCAGAGCGTCAGCGGATAGTGGTACCAGTAGTTTAATGGGACTGGTGATCAGCTCTCTGCTGTAGGAGCCTGGGATTAATGGATAGATCAGTGCTCTGCAGTACAGAAAGCTAATGATTAATTCAGAGAGATGATAAAAAAGCTTGAGAGATCAAAGAGGCTCATGCTTTGCAGCCAGACTGATGAAAGCATGAGCCTGCTGCACATTGAGGCTCGACAAGCAGAATTCATATGCGTTTGATAACTTTCAGTGGTGCCTCGATGCTATCTGGAGATTTTCCCTCTCTGCTGTGTCATCGGGCTATTTTAAGAAGCTATGAATTTTTAACACGACTCCCTCGCTGTATCTAACCTTTGTAACAGCCGCCCAGCTTGAATTTTATTGGAGTCTTTTTTAGTCTTTTATATGTAAAAAGAAGTTGAATCTAATCAGTGTTGACCAGTCAAACTGTGGCTAAATGCCCATTAAGATCAGTAAATGAGCTGCAACAGGAAAGAATAATGTTACTGCTCCACTTTAACAGGCAAACACTGTTATGAGTCTTTGACATATTGAGGGATGGTATGTTTAACTTATTTCAAAAAGGCAAAACAAATATATAGCCTAAAAGAAAACTTTCATAGTGGTTAAGTAACATAGTGTTTTTATATATTATCAACTATCATGTTAAGTTATTCACTTTTTTCACTACTGAAGCAGCATAATGCATGTTTACAGCACTGTGCAGTAAAATGAACTGCTTTAATGAAATACAGGTTTGATAATACAAAGTATTTCAATACTGCAGCTCTAACAACAACAATAGGAAGCTAAAAATAGAATTTAGCTAAATCATGACCTGAATATGAACTACGTCTGATGCACTGTAGACGTTACTTCGGGGAGTTTGGTCCTGTCTGCTTCCATCCAATGAGAGAAGCTTTAAAGATGCAGCCAACGCCCCTCAGAAAAGCATCCTGTGAGTTGGATGGTGACTCAGCTAAAAAAAGGGAGCTGGGAGCTTGATGACGTGGTACAATACATCAGCAGCACCTGCCCTGATCCTCACAGCAGCTCTGTGAATGAATCAGGCCCAGAGGAGTTTCTGCAGACAGCAGTCTGAGCACTGAGCTTCTGTCCTTTTGTCCTTTACGTTAGCTTTCTATAATAGTACTTTAAAATGTGGTGGGACACTTATTTATTAATGTAATTTACTAAATGTTAGTAAAAGCACATTTTACTGATATAGTTGCATTGTTTGTCTAAAAAAAATGTGTAAAAATGCTATTCAAAGTTTTGTCTGCAGTGAACACAAGGTTTCTGCACTGAACATCAACTTTATTTCTTTACATGTTTTATTTTGCACACATTTGCTATATAATGATAAAATTATATCAGAAACAACGTTTCATAATAATATATCATGATTTTAATTAAAACCATATCTAAGGAAGACTGTAAGTTACTCCTCAGTATAAGAGTATTAGTAGTATTAGTACTTGTATTTTATTTTATTTTATTTTATTTTATTTTATTTTATTTTATTTTATTTTTTTACCTTTATCAGTGAAATTTGACATACTAGCTAGATTATCAAATGACGTTGATTCTGGAAAATATTTAGAAAATATCCGAGTTATATTACAATGCTATGCATTTTTATTCTGAACACCTGATGTTCTCTAAATGGGAGAAGAACACCTGCACTCAGGTGCTGACCCTGAACGCGCCTGTTGCTTTTACGGAACGTTGTATTATGGGATGTTTTCTAACTTAACGCGAAGCTAACGGTTTTTAGCCGACCCTTAACGGCTGTCTGGAGTCAGAAGAGTGGTTAAAAAGATGTCAGTCAGCCCCAAAATTGTAAGCTAGCTAAGTAAGTCCCGTTGAATAAGTTATCTGCTGACATTTTTTTTGTAAATTAACGATTAACAATTTTGTTAATATCTCATATAATATTGAACAATATTGGATTAACTGTGAAACGGTCGGTAAACAAGCTGTCAAAGAAGTGGATGCTAGAAGATGGTAAGTACACAAAAACTGTTATGCTAGCGGCTAAGTTAGCTAAAACAAATCCTTTCTTGGTGCCAAAACTAAGTATTTTGTTAAAGTTATCAGGAAACTTAAAGAGCAACATGGATGAAAAACAACATTAAGTTACGTCTTTTGAGTTGTCGGAGAATTTTGTAGCTGAAAGCTGTTAAAATCGCCAAACGGTTAGCTAACTGTTTCACACACAAGTGAAATTAATGAGTGAAACTTAATGTGCAGAACATCAGCCTGATATTTGAAAATAATGCCAAGAGAGATAAGAAGAAATTCAAATTTCAACATTTCATTTTTATCAATAATTCATTTGATTAATTTTTAATCACAAAGCCAATTTAAGAAACTAACTGTTCCCCAGGGTAAAATACATAACCAGTAAACAGTACAAGCTCAGAATGGCTGAGAATAATGTCAAGAGAGATACAAATAAATTCATATTTCATTTTTGTATTTATTAATAACACAAATGTACTAATAAAGCTTATTATAGATGTCAATCATATAGAGTGGGAAGAAACTTACTGGACCTTGTCACCAGTAAACAACCCACACAACTTCAAAATGGCAGAAAATAATGGCAAAAGAGATCAAATGAAATTTATGTTGAATTTTATTTATTTTTTAAATTTTTTTAAATGTAATTTTTATTTTAATTTTTTTTTTTTTTTTGGATTCAATTAAAAAGTTGGTTAACCGGAGTTCCCGGAGAAAACCTTATATTTGGTTAATTTAGTTTTAAGTTTAAATTTTTTAGATTAAATTTTTAGTTTAAATTTTTTTAATTTAATTTTTAGTTTAAAATTTAAAAAAGAATTTTTTTGATTCAATTAAAAAGTTGGCTAACCGAAGCTCCCGGAGAAAACCTGTTCACCTCGGCACACAGCACACACAAACTCAGAAAGGCTCAGAATCCTAACGGAACCTTCGCCTTCTGGCTGTGATGTCACAGCGTTGTGGTGCCTCTAAACCCTCTGAATTGCACTCGGCCCTAACTCCTTCTGAAGAGTGCTCTGAAGGGCTTGGAGATGGCTCTTCTGACAGAAGAGAAAAACCTGCAGATGTTGCAGCATCCATTTGACTTTGTCAAATGCACTCTAAAGCTGTCAACAATAGAGTTGACCATTTCGGGTTCCTTTGCCTTGATTAAGAGCAACATCATGTCTGCAGGTCCCCACATTTTTCTCAGATCATTGAAAATTTTCTTATCCAGCTTATTGATTGTTTGTCGGGTGACAGTTTCACCCTCCAATTCAGCCCATGTTAATTTTAGCAGATAATCAATTATTTCCTGTTGTCCTCTGGTGTGATTAATTTTTGCTTTTTTCACGATCCGAGCCAAAAGCTTTTCCATAAGCACTTCCACGAACATTTTGTTCCTTTCTTCCTGCTTCTGTCTAGCATGACTCTCCTTGCACTGTGAGCTCCTTGCTGAAGATTGTGAGAGCTCAATGAGAGCCTGGGACTCAGGACCTGTTAAGGCCCGTGCCAGGTTCTGACTGTGGCTGCCG
>JAQMCX010000053.1:5507428-5519850 GCA_029814765.1 Acanthurus leucopareius | reverse complement strand
TTGTCTGTTTTTATTTATATCTATTTAAAACTCTTTATCTTATTTTATATATAATTTATTTTTAAATCACACACACACACACACACACACACACACACACACACACACACACACACACACACACACACACACACATTGACACAGTAATGGCAAGGGCTTCTGTGCAAAGTGCCAACCTGCTCATCCAAAACAAAAACACACAAATACTCACATGCCAGAAGAAGAGCCATCTGAGGTAATTTGGGGTTCAGTTGCACCAATGATGGAATTTTGGTAAACATGACAATAACACCTGTGTGTGTGTGTTGTGTGCATGTTTACCTGTGGACCTGTTCCTCCGTCTTTGATTTGGCAGGTGTACAGGCACTGCTGGTCGGGGTTTTTCATGCTGGCAAAGACTCGCGTGCTGCAGAAGCCCACTGGGTAGATGGCACACTCATCGTGGAACAACATCCTGTCTGTGATGATCTGGAGAGCAGACAAAAGTTTTTTATCCGGTAAAATACTTTAATGAAGGTTTTCTCTGTCAATATTTTGTTTGTAAAATAAAAAGACTAAATGGGTCTTTCCTGGAGCATCTAATGTACAGTTTAACTTGTCATAGCGTTCTGAAAGCAGGTGAGCCCACAAAGTAAGTGACCAGGGTGATAATTAAGCTAATGATTTGGCAGGTGTACAGGGAGTGAGCTCTGACACTGACCTCTCCCAGGCTGTAGACTGTTAAACCTCCCAGTACGATGGGAAACACAGGACGACCGGACGAGTCCAGAGGGATGGGCTGCACCAGCTTCCGAGACCCATCTGCCAGCTTTCTCTTCTTAGTCATCTTCTTTGGCACTGAACAACCAGGGAGAAGAAAATAACGAGCCATTGTGTTGAAAGGTGGGTGTTCACATATTTTGTTTGATTTTCAATAGGTACTTTTTACTGATACTTTGCCACAGCACTCACGTTCTTCCTTTCCATTTTCTTTGCCTCGCTCTTTTCTTTCCTTCTTCGGTTTTTTAAGGGGTCCGTCTTCCCCTGTTGACACCACTGAGGCCAGGTTGTGCCCTGCAGACAGCCCTGAAGCCCCTGCAGGACTGGACGTAAATGCAACAGGCGGCACAGGTGGATGAGAGCTTGAGCTAGGTGTTGGCAGTATCTCCCCCTCTGACAAAGACTGGTACTGCAGCAGTGACTTCAGTAAGAACCTGTAAATGAATATTAATATGAATGTGAAATAATTGTTGGGTTTTATGAGCAAAACTAGTACCAAAGAAGAGAAACAGGACAAACTAGAGGGCAAATAATAATTTTTAGAATTATTAAAGCTGAGACTTGTCTACTGACCTCCGTTCCTCCTTTGCTCTCAAAAACTTTTCTTCCAAGTGGGCAACTTCATCACAGAGGGCTGCGTTCTCCTGCGGGTAACAGTTTGCAATATCAAACCATGTAAATATGTATGATTTGAAAGGAAACCTCCAGTAAAACTGCTCACAGCTTTTCAGGAAATATTAGTTTGCTCACAAATATCATAGCACGTGCAGTTTTGCGCAGTCTAAGGTACTTCAGTCGGTATTTTTCGTTCTGGTTTTTTCGTGGACCTCTCTTCATCCTGGTCTTATGGTCTGAGGAACTGGCTGGGGATGGGAAGGCAGGGGCCGAAGCACCTGAGCCAGAACTGGAAATGGTATTCTGCTGCGGAGAGCTGAGGAAAGACTGGGTAGTGAAGGCCTGCAGTGCCTGCTGCCGCTCCTCATCAGTCTGTGAGGAAACACGGGGGGAAGAGAAAGACGAGAGATCCGTTCATATGCATCTGGATTACCTGAGGCTAATGCCTGTGCGGCCTTACAGGTGATGGATGAGATTGCAGATGATAAAATATCATTGATGGAGCTTAAACTTAAACTGTAAAAAACGAAATGTGCACAAGATCTTCAAAACTAAAGAAATGATGTTTTCTGAACTCTCCTCTTGGAAAATTTCCCCTTTAGTATGCTTTCACACTGAAATTCAGATCCAAAGAAAAAATATAAGTCTGTTGCCAGGTGTGAATTTGTCAAAATGAAGTTTCCAATATGGTGCCAAGATCCCACTGCTGACCAACATTTAACCCACATCTGACACAAGCTCAGCTTTGGAATTCAGTTTTGATGGTGGAAGAATGAGTATTACAACTGCTAAAAGATTATAGAGGGGTTATGAGTGCTTTGAATTACAGCACCTATTATAAGATATTTGGAGTGTACTCTAGCCTTCTAATTCTGCGTCCTGCACCAACTTTAAGTGAGAAATAAAATATCAGATATCTTTTAACATTGTATCAGATCAACAGATGGTGTTAAATCTCTCCCGTACAATTCTATGTCTATTATTAAACTGTCATTTTGGACCAAGATCTTGTGTGAACAGAAACATCTCTTTATCCTTGACTAATAGTCTGGTCAACTGTATTTTTTTTACAATATATTCGGGTTTTGTGTGAAATTGGCTTTAGTGCCCCTTAAAACTCACCAGCAATGCAAAGACTCCGTTTCTGTTCTCAATCCTCTTGAATCTCCTGCTGCCTTTTTGTGTCTGAAACATAATGTGAGACTGAGGCTAATGCACGGGGCTGGAAAAGCCAAATTTGACTGCCAAAAACTGAGGGGTCAATTTAGATTAATTTCACTATTATCTAATACAGCAGGTTCAAGGCTTCTGCATCTGTCTGCCTCTTTCTAAAACTGTAAAATAAGGTCAAAAAAGCAGGATGGAAAAACATGGAGAAAGAAAAAATAGTGACAGAAATACAGATGATTGCATGCACTGTTTCAACTTAACTCACACAAATGTTGAGTGGAGGTGCAGGTTGTTAAATTCAACAGCAGAGGCTGCTGTCAGACTGATTCTTTAGCATCATCCTTACCTCACGATACATGACGGCCTCCAGGCTTGACTTTGCACTGCCGAGGAAAGAACAACAAGGTGATTAAAGTCAAAATGTAGATTTACTAACAGCTTTGTACGTCACTTCAGAAATTAAGACAAGCATTAGGCTTCAGTGAGCAAAAGTAAAGGCTGAGAAATTTGCTGTACTTGGATTGAACAAGTCCCCTGTCGATGATTCTCTGTTTAATCTCTTTTATGTGCATCGGACGTCCAGCTTCTTCCAACACAATCTAGGTGAGAAAAAAGAGAAACAATTGCCAAACAAAAACTCTTCTTCTCTGATAAATTAACAATATTTATGACTCCAAACACAAAAAAATATGAAGAATGAACAGCAGATACCTGTGCAGCATCGAGCCATGTGAGGTTTGGCTTCTCTGTAATTTCACTGGGTGGTTCACTGAAATTACGAATTGAAATAGAAATCATCCATTGTAACATTATTATTTAATCTGATTGTATTTTGAAAATTAGCATTTATAAAGCATTGAACTTGAAAGCATATGTTTACTCATGATTTAGCAAGTTGTTAGAACTAAACCAGGACATTAAGACTGCTGGTAGCTGCAAATGCATTGTTAGAGGTACTGTGGTTATTGTTCAATACCGAGGACTGTAACTCTGGTGTAATGTAAGGGATGAAATCTTTATAGTTTATTATGTATGTGAACAGTGAGTCTAGACTTTCTTAAGTGTCAAAACAGTAAAAAATTATATTTTAAATTTATATTATTTTCTCCAACAACCTCTCCAGAGTTTCAGCGGTCCCAGACAGACTTGCAATGTTGTCCAGAGCAGGAAACAGAGAGTAATTGCCCTGTCCATCAGCCTCCATCTCTGATTCAAACGTGTTAAGAGACTCCATGAGAGACAGAAACCTGTTCAGAGAAACATTAGCAAACTATTATTTATCTATTTCTGCCTTCAGCTAACGTTATCTTACAGACTGGGCTTGAATAACATGACAGAGACTGTAAGCACGGTATATGCATGTTGTGATACAGTGTAGTTAGATAACACTTGCCATTAACGGACAGCCACCAATTACATAATTTGCTAACGTAACTTAAAGCTAAAGGTATGAAAAAACAGACCTTGAAGACACAATTCAGCGAGCCCACTTCTGTTACTTCGTGCTCAATATTTTTTTGTTTCCGTGTATCAACCGGAACCTTCAGTCGTCTTCACTGCATTGTTTACACTCGAAGTGACTAAATGCTAACATTTGCTATCTTTAAGCAGCCTTCGTTAAGTTGAGGTTATGATGTAGATTGTAAGAAGAAATAGAAATTCCGGTCATATTAATGATAAAGTACATATCAACACTAAATATCGAGCATATCGAAAAAAATGATGGATAGCTGAAATGACTTTCACCGGACGGTATTAGTAGGAGCACTCTCAGCGGATATCCGGTGTAGTTTATTTTGAAGCGTTTTAGAAATTTGTTCCCTACACTAAAAGAACGTGATTCTATTATACATTATCATTACTCCTAATTTCTCTTGCTGTGAACGATAAGTGATCGATTTAATAATTATGTAAGCAAAAATTTTTGGTAAGGTTAGCAGGTTTGTATATATACATATATATACACAGCTACTAACTAAATGGAATTTTAAGGGCATAGTTTCGTAGTTTATGTTTAATTCTTGTGTCTGTTCATTTCTTTTTAACTTACAATATTGTTTGAAAACTGATGTTATGCTAAGGAAACGTAAACGTATGGTTTTTTTTAACATCAATTACTATTTCTGCTACTACAATTATTATCATTATCATGTTTATTATTAGTTATAGTAGTAGTTGTAGTATTCACAATGGGCAGCTAAAGATAGGAACTGGCTACTAGCCTAAACCTGCATCACACTTTTGATGTAGAAATGGTATTTAAATAAAGTTCTAAAAAATTTCTTTAGGATATAAAGACTTTAGTGTTTCAGCAGCCCACGTTTTATTACCTTTTGCTTACTTTTGGAAATATATCTTGAAATGTAATTGTCACTACAAGAATAACTTGCCTCTTTTAGTCTACTTACACAATTTATGAAAAGCATTGTTTTTGTCTTCCCACCCTATTTGTGTAATTTAGGGCCACATAATATTTTGTCATTTAATTTTTCTCAACTGAAGATCTTTTAAATAATGTCTTAAAATGTTTAGTAGGAATCCAACCAGCATCACTCTCTGCTGGATCCCTCTTGTATCTGTTATCATTATTCTGCATAATAATCATCAACTTTCTCAGCCAATGGAGTCCATGCACCAAAAAAATGTGAAACCAGAAAACATAAAAACAGGCGGTTTTGTTGTTTATTCCACTTACCTTCACAGACTGGTGCTCTAAAAATCAAGTTAAAGTTTAAATCTTAAATATTTAATTGCAATAATCTCAAAATAGCTTGGCCTACAGTCAGAATTCTTTTGTCACTTTAATCTATGAACTCATCTACATCTTTGCTCAACTAATCTTTTCCAAAAAGGTCAAATTAGCTATATTTTGCAATCAGCATGGACATCATACATAATAGAGGAACTCCTTAGACATTAAAAAATGATTGTCTACCATGAAATGATTGAGTATAAATCTGTGAACCCATGAACTATCTGGCTTCAGAGAGTTTTAGTAATGGTAGAGTGTCTTGCCATAGCTTACATTTTACACACCATACTCCTCTGAAAATCTTTTGTTAAAAAAAACTCTCAAGAAAATATTGTGTTTCATTAGAGTTTCTGTATTTCATCACTTGCAGTTCCCAAAAGATATCAGCCCTCATCACTACACGGTATAGTACCGTTCGTGGCAGAGACCTAAATGTTTGTCTGGTCAATTTATATGCAGAGAACACACAGATTATAAAGACATCATGTGGTGCATAAATATGCCACATCTACAACCAGAAGGGACTGGATTGGTGGAACAAAAAGTTCTTTAAACTTATGGAGGACTGAAAAAAAGAGGTCAGACTGAGCTCATTTGCTGTTTGCATAGATATAAACGTCTTTATTTGTTATATCATTTTGTCATGGGTATACATAAAAGGGTCTGCTTACCCTTAAATCATTCAAGTAATTACTTTTTTACGGTCTTAAAACCAATAAAGGGACAAATTAAAGGCTTAAATTATTCAAAAAAAACCTTTTATCACTTACGTCTTGTTTATATAGCCATGTACATAATGTTAGGTTTATCTACTGAGGTTTTGAGATAGTATACATTATTCCTACATTTTTCCCTAGATATACTGCCTCCTCTCACACACTGTGGAGATAAGTGGAATGCACTTTGTTGTTCTCACAGAATAATAAAACTTCCACAACTACATTTTTTTCCAGAAATATTGTCTTCAAAGACTTCCTTATGAACAGTTTTCTACAAGGGTAATTGTCCGAATAAAAAACGTTGACAGCATCTTCTGGCCATTATCTGGAGTATGGGGACATGTTTCTGAAAAAGAGTTTTTGCTGTGTACTGCTGTGAAGGAAAAGTAATAAAGTCCTGGTCTCCACCATTTTATTTCGATGGAAGCATATATTCAGTGATTAATATTTTAAAACCTGAGCAAATAAATCCAAAGGAATCTTTAAGACACGACAGCATCAGTACAGACAACACATTTCGTTGTTTGGATGAACCAACCGTTTAAAGCTTCACTTTTCTTGCTTATTTTATCTCCTGCACTTGATCACATCGTTGGTTTGTTTTATGCCTCAACCAGGATTGTACAGCATGCACACATGCAACACTGAACTATAAAAATCCTTATTTATCCACTTACATTTAAATAGTGTAGTGACTCAGCTCTCTTTCTTCATTGAATGTCCTCTTATGTGGCTAAAGCTGACCGAACAAGCTCTGTGGTCCTAATGCTAAAATTGCAGAATCCAGACAGGAGACAGGCGTATTTCATATAACGTAACCCATGGCTTTTAATTGTTTGCTAATTTTTTTTTTTACTGCATAACCCAAGTTCAGGGGTGCAAATGAGGATATTCTCCAAGCTTGGTCCTGATGTGGCTAGAACAGAGGAAGAAATTGCAGGGGTGCTGTTGTATAAATCTATTTTAACATTTATTTGTAAGCCTGGGATGTTCAGATGGCAACTTTTAACCCCTCGTTTTACACTCGATACTGTGCAACTTAGCATCGCTGAAATGAGTCAACATCTCTAAGCAAATACACTCACCGTCAATACATTCTACTCTTTCCATACAGAAACAAACATTTCAAAGCAGGTCAAAGATTATTTTCAATATTGATTAAATGATAATCATTCACTGACCTTTGCCCCACTTTGATTTTCACTTGCTTAGAGCACAAAACATCCATCCTGAGCTTTGTCCCCAACATTATAAAATATATAAAATACTGTTGTTTTTCATGATATGTATGTTAACTGCAGTAACATCTTGAACAGAGACAGCTGGATCGTTGTGTCTGAAACTTCTCAGTAACAGTTGAGCCAGCCGTAGTTGAGCAGCACACGCATCACTCTCCTGGATGGCAGGTAGTACTCGCTCTGTCTGGGGCCGGATGAGAAATATAGATATCCTGTGGGAGGGAAGAGTCAGATTATATGCAAGTATGCAATTAAAATTAAGGCTGGACTTAAATTGTATTTGATCATCATGGGGCAGCAAAACAAGCTGTAAGCACAACATTTACCTATTGCAGACATCTTTTTTACAGCCACTTTACAAAGTTCGTAGGGTAAATGGGTCAGCAAAGTGTTACACAATTACACATCCATCATATAAAGAAAGCCACATTATCCTTCTGGCCTCTTCATAAAATACAATTTCCCTTTAACTCTTTTTTTGGTCTCCACCACTCCATTGCTGATGAAATCATCTGCCTTTTTGGTTGCTATGTTCACCAGCTGATCTCTAACTTTTTCTGCCTGCAGAATAAAGCACAAGCTTTTAATTGAAAACAGCTGTCTGTTGCTGAAAACTGGGTTAACTATGGTGGTCAGGGTTGCAAGGGCAACTGAAATAGCAAAGTTGTGAGCTGTTAACAGTGTTAGGAAATTCGCTAAAATGCTCCGAAGGGCAGACATTTTCCGTGGGTTTGTCACTACCAGACCTTTCAACATGGTCATTTGAGAAATTGTTAAAGAAATAGGTTTAGGAAATGGTCAACCACATAACTTCCTTATAACTTTGTCCCTGTTTCCCCCAGCTTCCAGTCTAACATTAGGCCGACTGTTTAGCTTTATATCCAATAAACAAACATGAGAGTGGCAACAATGTCCTCATTTATCTCCCATTAAAGCAGGCAGGTGAAACTGTAAAAACTGTTCTGTTCATATAAAACACCTTATTATTATAATTTCCTGCCTTTCTAGTCAAAGGTGGCTCTTGATTTGTATAAAATGATATTTAGGACTTTATGTGTGTAACTTTTCTCACCATAATTCTCAAAAGCTGCATCCACTCTCTTCCCTATTCCAGGGAAATCCCTAGTGATGCATCGTGGGTATCCGTAGTCCATTCGGTTACTGCCCTCATCATAGCTGCAAAATTGAAAAGGCAGCACATTACATTCACTTTCTAGATATCAAGTTTTCTTTGTAATTATTTTTTATATATATCAGAGTAACAGCCATTTTCCATTAAAACAACAAAATAGTTTCACCGCATCATAAACACTCACCTCCAATACTGGTCATTCACAAAAATGAGTGTTTTTCTGGTGGATTGCACATAAACTGCTGCATCCACCTTTTTGACTGAGGAGGGGAGGCCGAGGCTGGTGATTGACTTTGGATAGCCTGGAATCATTGTCTTTGCATAAGCCCTGATGCCCCAGTATTGATTACCTGCAGAAAAAAAAAGAGATGGAGGGCGGTATGTGATATATTACCTGCTTCAGATTACTCACTGAATACAACCAAAGCCTGGGAACTTTACCTTCAAAGAGATACGCCACATCCTTGTATGGGACTTCATATGCAGCATCGACATAGTTGATTCGGGGCCATCTTGAGCTTACTTTGATCAAACGGATTCCTCTATTTGTCGCCTTCCTCCAGTAGTATCTAAGAAGTTAAAATTGAAAGGTGAAAAGATATGTTTGCTTATTTCAAACATAAACATGGCAATCACAACGCATTTGAAACCCACCCATTTTTAAAGAAGAACAAGTCTCCCCTGATGGAGGTGGCGGCATCGAACACCAGACTGCGGCTGCACTGCTCATCTTTGGGGTTGGGCAGAGGGCCTTGGTTTGGATCCTCTGTGGGTTCCTCTGGTTCAGGAGATGGTTCAGGAGATGGCTTAGGTTTTGGTCGTGATGTGGGAGCTGGTGTGCGGCTACCTGAGAGATGGATTAACAAAATCCAAAGTGACTCAACTAGGATCCTAAGTCATAATAAAGCAAATGAATATCAAAATAGATAACAAAAAATACATTTAAAAAATGTGTTCTTACCTAATTAAAAAAGAATTAATCAAGTTTAATCCTCATGCTGTTAAATGTGTATTATAATTTACCAAATACAGCTCAGTTGCTTACTGATTCAAAATATTCTGTCATGTAGATCCATTGATGTCAAATTCTGAAGCCAAGTTTAGAAAATTTAGCTTTGCTTTTCACTTTGCAAACTCTGACCTGATCAGTTTATTTGAAGTTTGTCACACACTGTTAACTGTAACTGTAATCTGATGTTCCTGCTCACCATAAAGTGCTTGAACCCCTCGCCTGTCGTCATCCGGCAGCCTGTATCCGTTTGTGTTCACATATTGATAAGTAGGGAACATAAGTGCCCGTCTGTCCCTGGAGTGATCCAGGCCCAGAGCGTGGCCGAACTCATGGGCAGCCACCAGCAGCAGATTCACACCTCAACACAGTCAGAGACATATTTTAATTCAGTATACAGAAAATGTGCTTTTTCTTGTTGTTATTTAATTTTTTGAAAGAGTCTGAAAGCAAGAAACTACTATGCAAATTGTGCTGAATATATGGACTTCTTTACAGGGAACTGCACAGATTACAGTGCACAGGGCAGAGTTCATTTACCTCTTCGGGTAAGAGTCCATGTTTCATCATCATCAAAGTGTGTGTCTCCTCCCTGACCAAAGCCAGGAGAGTTTGCATGAGCAAGGACTCCACCAGCTCCATCAAAAGGGTAAAAGTCTCCATGATCTATAAGAGGACAAAGAAAATAATGAAATCTCTGGTTTAAGAGTCAACGAGATAAGGATTCACATGCACAGATCAGCTGGCAATACAGAAGTAACGAAGACTCACATCCGCCCTTGAAGAGGATCATGATGTCTGCAGTGCCACTGGTGATCTGTTTGAAGTCCAGCGGGATGACGTTGCTGTAGAGCTGGAAGGCCTGTGCGATGGTTGCATCCACCTGTCTCCTGCTCAGATCTGGAGTGTACTGAGTGATCCTGTTCAAATCACATCACGCACTACGTGATCATCACCGTCATTTACCTGACTGAGGCTCTGACAGCGGTTTAGCCGTGTTTGACTTTCAGTTACCTGTATGTGATCAGCCTTTTCTTCCATCTTGGTTTCCCATGGAAGTGTGCGTATCGACTGATGTCTGAAACACCACAGCGAGGCGCCTTCATTGCCTCCATTGTCTCATTATTCAAGACACCGGTCACCTGGTGATCAGATGATGACACAAGAACAGGGTATTTTTGAAGTGCAGTTTTAAAAATGTTGATATTTTGTCATTTGCTTTATAAGTTCTCATAAGAATATTTTGTTAAAGTTCTCATTTCTTTAATAAAGAGCAATATTTCATTCACTGTAATTACCTCCAGGCCAAAGAAAGCCTGCATGGCCTGTAGATCCTCACTGAAAGCGTCCTTACTGATGCTTCGCACTGACAAGTTTTTCATCCCAATATCAGCGTAGAACTGAGACAGATACGCCTGACATCAAGAGAAAAAAACAAAAAGATTATTTTACAAGTGATTCATGTTTCTATCTGACAGAGCTTCTTCTTTTCTTCTGACGGAGCTTATTTCTTCACTCATTTCACTGCCTGTTTCATTTCTGACATCCCTCGTCACTTCAATTACAGATGTTTTCACCTTGTTAGCTCAGACTGTTTCCAGTTTCTAATGTTCCTGCAGACTAATTACCTCAGCCAGATCTTCGTCTCCAGGTGAAACTGTTGGAGCAACAGTGGGTGCTGCATGACAGACGGCTAAACAGCCCAGCAGCACAATCCAAAAACCTGCAAGAGACATCTTGTTAAAACGTTTACTTCTTTCCATCCAGTGTCCTTTGAGGTGTCCTCTTGTGCATTCAACTAAATATTAAGAGAAGCCCCTGTGCCTGAGGGGGAAGGGGAGTAAATAGAGGCCCCTCTGATAAGACAGTGGGAGGAGATAATATGATAAGTTTAACATCACTGATTGATTATTGGTAAAGCAGTCTGGTTGTTGTGTTGTGTTGTGTTGTGTTGTGTTGTGTTGTGTTGTGTTGTGTTGTGTTGTGTTGTGTTGTGTTATGTCCTGTTTTGTTTTAATAAAATGCTTCATGAACCCTTAAAAGCCACCAATTTTTTCATTTAATCCCACCATTATGATTCATCCTCTATTATGTCTGAGTCAATTTTTCAATTAGTGCGTTTGGAAACTTGGAAAGATTTCTCAGAAAAATACACTGTATTTATCATCCAAATTAAAGAGTAAACTGAAATAGTAAAGAGCTTCCAAATTCAAAAATACTGATTTGCTTTATTGGCTCATTTTGAATTCTGGTTTTTGGAGTAAAGAAAAAAAAACAGGAAAACACAAGTTCAAACTGTAACTCATCACAAGAGAAGCTGAAATTTGAAGAAAACACAAAACTGTCTTCAAAACAGCAACAAAACAACCTCTCGGTCAAGAACAAAACATTTTGTTCTTTTCAGTGTTCTCTTGAACTTTTGATAACCCTTTACGTACAGTGACCGCAGTGTAGTTTGGATGGTAAACATGAGCAGGATGGAAGCATTTAACTTATGATTAACTCACAGCACAAGACATGCTACCTCTCAGTTAGCAGGGCACCAAAGTTTTTGACAATGAAGAGGCACTTCTGTTCATGTTAATAACTGACTGGATGGAAAACTGATTGTTTTACTGATCCACATCTGTTTTTCTAAAAATAAGTAGTTTCTAGTAATAATGTATGATGCTGCTTAACATATTACATTTTCAACACATTTTAAAGAGTTCTCAAAAAAACTTGTTGACATTGAGAACAAATTCATCAGTAGTTCTCTACGCTTCATATTGAATCTTTGCATTTAGGTGGCCATGTGTCTAATATTTCAAACTGGTTTATTTTTCTAAAAAATGTTCACACTTTGAAAATTTACTATCACAACCACTAAATACCTTCTCACCTTTCATCTTAAATCCTTATTAAATACTGCTGGAGAAAGAGTACAACACAAGGAATCCATTTGTTCCAGATCCAGTGTTTCCTTATGGGGGCCCTCCACACTGGGAGTTGTGTCTGGCCTGCCCACGGGGACGTCGTCCTGGAGATC
>JAQMCX010000053.1:5482889-5507328 GCA_029814765.1 Acanthurus leucopareius | reverse complement strand
GGTCGGGTCTATATGTGGGGGTGGGAGGGACGGGCTTTCATTTGTTTTTGTTTCGTCATTTTATCCTGTTTTAACTTCTGAGTCACCTTGAGTTGCATTTTCTTTTGTATGAAAAGTGCTATATAAATAAAGTTTGACTTGATTTGATTTGATTTGATTTGATTTGATTTGATTTGATTGAAGTGAACACAAGATGGTCCCAAATCCACTATGTTGATGCTGCATAAACAAATCTGCAGATTTAATGTGGGTCATATTATATATAATAATGTAACCGACCTTTTAAAGGGAGAGAATTCAGGCCTTGTCAGGCACTTTGCTTCCAATGCAAGACTTTTACTTTTAATGGCGTAGGTTTAAGGGTCCAGTGTGTAGGATGAAGTGGCATCTAGTGGTGAAGTAGCAGATTGCACCTGACTGAATATCCCCCCCCCTCCTCCTCTTTACAGCATGCTGGAGAATCTACGTTAGCTGCAAACTTCACCAAAAACAAGAAAGGCCCTCTATGGAGCTAGACAGCTTGAATCTTTCAAAATTTTGTGATGTCTTTGTTTGATTGAAAACTCTGAGCCAGTGCCAAAAAAAGTGCCATGGTACCTGAGAGGAACATCTCCAATGTTATTTACACACAGATGTGCATGCACATATACAAAAAGTCAAAAGTTAAATAAATCAATTTCATTTACTCAATTATCTAATCATTTATCAACTTTTACCTTAATTTTCTCATTACAGAGTTTTGATCAGTAAATAAATAACATATTCTCAGTTGTTCACCACTGTGTGTTCTTTAGTCGGTTTTGTCTGAAGTCGAACTGACGCTACATGTCAACAGAGCATCGTACAAAAGTGTTATTCTCATGTTGTCGCAAAAAAAAATGAGATGAAATGTCACCGACAAAGTTTAGCTGTAAACAGAAGATTTCTTTTTAGGCAACATATTGTTTTAAGATTTTGGTCGATTGGTGTTTTCTGTATAAAAGTGTGTCCAGTGCGGTAAACCCCACCCGTCTGCCACCTAAACACGGTAAAAACAAGAAATTGCAACTTCTATTTCAGTTGTTTTGTTCTGCTGCTCAGGTCCACATGTTCAAAGTTCATGACCGTAAACTGTGACGATTCTTCTCTTTTCTTTCCCCTTTACCATGAAACTTAAAGGCAGCGGTGACTGTTTTTGTGATACAGGACAGTGTTCATGGATAAGTTTGGAAAGCCGGGGTCCATTGTTCCCCCACACTCATTATACCAGAGATTGGGCTGATAAATAAAGATTACTTTTAGTTGGAAAATTACAATAAGTTACTGAGCAGTCCAATGTTGCAGTCAAATGTTGCTTTTTCAGTTGAATTTATAAATTCTGAATTAATTTGCTGTTTATTTACAGGCAGCATTTTCTGCATGGTCAATAATTAATATTTCAATAACCATACAAACTGATTAATGGCCATTAAAAAGAAGACATTTAAAGTGATTTAAAGCTGGTACCTTATCTGTTATTAACTTCTCTAATGAAGAAGACCGTTTTCCCATATTCCCTGACATGCACGGCAGCATCGACCTGTCCAACCCTGGAGGAGAAGCCGTGCCCATACATACATAGACAGCATGACTTCTAAAGCTGTTGAACCACCCAATACTTATGACCTGGAAAAACACAGCCGTGTCACCGCACGATAAAAAACAGCAACATACCACAAGCACTGCCAAACTCAATGAGCCTCTTGCATGAACTGCAACACTTAAGTCGCACAAGGCTGTAATTTGGCGTTCAACGTTGTGTTCTCCTACTGGAAATCCAGCCTTGTCATGCTGACAAGGCCTAAGTGATGCTTTGCAGACTGCCCATTACTATACCAGTGAATATATGCACGCCACGCCTTTGGCAGGGATGTCGTATGCATCAACTTCAGGAACTGATGTTCGGTAACTATGTGGCTCCATCTGAGGCGATTTCAATAAGTCGCCTGTGTTGTTTTCAGTCACGTGTGTCTCGGTTCAAGCAGACTAAGCCACAGTGCAAATGTACTGAAGCTCTTTTACAATATGACAAAAAAAACATATTGTAACTGTACATAAAGAAAATGGTGATTAGAGTGATGATAGCAGAGGGTCTTTTGAGTGAGTCCAACACACAAGAGACATAAAGGTACTGCTACAGCATTCAGTTGTCCCAAACTGAGTCATACTAAGTACTGTTTGTGGGCTAAAATTGTTCAGAAATGTTTCATTTTTTGGCCACACCTCTGTGATGATGTCACAGCAGGTGTTTTTTTTCATCCGAGGGCTTTTCCTTTACTTTGCGGGAAAACATTGATTAACCACAACAAGCAGCATAAAGGATAACAAGTTCTGACAATCTGTAAAATGTAACTCAGCTTGTTTGTAATGCTGCTTTTCACAGAGCTGTTATGAGTTGTTGTGTTTTTCATATTTCGCCCTCATCAAAGCGCTCATGTCTTCCTCCTTCTTGTGGCTGAAAGGCACTAGCGAGCACCACCCGGGGTCCATCAAAGGGAGAGAAATCTCCATGAACTGCAACAGACAAGACACCGCTTCACACTACGAATTAGACAGGATTTGTAAAGAATCTAACATGCTGCGGTTGTATCCCTTTTGGGCATTATTAGCACTTAATAGGAATTCAGTTTTGAGTATGTTTTGACCAACGTTATAATTGTTCAAAAGTGTTTTTCTGATTTATTCCTGCAGGCATAGGAAAAGATTTTATCAGCTTTGCCATGCTTGACTTTGATGAACGTCAGTGGTGCTGCTTCACTCAGCTTCTTTGAGGCTGAACGAAAGGACTTTTCCTCTTCCTCTCCCTTCATATCCCGAGTGGGTTTTGCAGTCCACACAAACATGTAACGCTGGGAGAAGCTGACTGAGAAACTCCACAGCTGCAGCTCCAGCAAAAAAACATACAAACAAACAGCCCACTATAAACTGGTAATGTTACAATGTTAGTTATTGATTGAAAAAAGAAAAAAACTAAGACATTTCTGAGATGTTTATGCAGAACATCTCACATGAATATGGTGGTGCAGTTCTTCCATGTAGGCTTTTTGAGGGTGAGAGCTGAAGCTTTCTTCATCTGAAAAACCACATCCAGGGTGTGAAGGTCCAGATGACCCCTCTCTCTGAGGCTACATAAGTGTCCCATCTCTCTAATCTTCTCCTATGAACAAACACAGATCTGGAGTGCAGATGTAGATTCCTATGAGTGTGTTTTGTATTTTCTTCCTTGTATTTTACAGCCTTAGAGGATGATGTGATGGGATACAAAGACAATCAGGACATGATACTTATTCATGCTAAATATATTTAATCTTTCAACATATTACCACTTAATTGTGTTCTCATTGGAGAATACTTCTCTTTTGATTAATCTATGAAGGACACAAATGAGGTGAATCCTGCTAAAAGTCAGGATTATACTTACATACATTGATCTCCCTCTTTAAATGTGCAACTGCACAGAGGAAGAAAAGTTTGAAGACATTTAAAAAGTGGATCAGCAAAGGAGCTGCAGTTTAGAACTAGAGAGATGCTGTCATACTGTACTTTTCTCTGTCCGTTTCATTATGTTTGAATTAGTTTATCATTTCAGAGACATTGTTTTAGTTTGTATTCTCGTGGCTCTGCATGAGCCTCTTTTAGCTGAAATCTGTTAATGTAGGTCAAACTAAAGGTTTGGACTTTTATCACCCTAACCCTTTGTAAAAACAACAATTAGCATTAAGTTAAAAAAAATTAATTATCAACAGATTGATACACTGCAATTTTTTACCTTGGTCAGAAACATGTGCATCATGTTGGAGTTTCCACTTCAAAATGAACAAATGAAATCAAAGTATCTTTTTTTAAATAAATGCATATTACGGAACATTATGTCATTATATGATTAAGTGATTATGGTGTGTAAAGGTCCACAGTAGAGATTTTGCACATCAAAAGTCACACTTGGAGAATCCTATAATTTAATATGTATTAGTACAGTGGAAAATCTGTGTCATGTGAGATATAAACACATTCCTCCTCACACAAACCGTGAGCCAAAAATAGATATTCAGCCAGAACAACTCCATATTTAAACTGTATGTTTCCATCAGGGTTTAAAGTGTCACTTAAGGATAATTCCCAGGGTTGGTGGGCAATCACATGGCCCACAAGCATATAATCCTGGTAGTTAAAGTGGGGTCTACCAACACTAATGTGCCTGAGGTTTTGTGGTTGAAACCTCCCAATGAAACGTCTTCACATCACGTCTGGCTTTTCCTTCTGTTAGGGTGGAAAATATGTGTGTACCATGTCTTTTTTACAAAGAAAAAAACAGAAGCCAGAAGTGTTATTTCCAAATTGTTTAAATTCAGTTTGGTCGAGTCAAAAGCTGAAGCCATTAGTGAGGCAAACCTACTTTATATTCATCCACCATCATATCTGTGGATCAGCCTCCATTACAGTGATTACAACTTAAATAAACAAAAAAACATCCACAAATGTTAGGAGCATTTTACTGTTTGCTACGTGAAAGAAACCACAAATTTTATTGTCTGTAGTTTAATTATTCTTTATTTTGACAAAATATGACTACTGATAAATAAAACTCCACCCAAAAGTGAAGAAGCACAGTGTTATTTTTTTCTTCTTGTGGTTTAATTTAATCAAGGTTTTCAGGTACTGTCCTCACTTCATGTTCACCCATTTACAGTTTTTTAACATCCAAGCCAGGAATTCGCCTTTTCAACTCCGACGACCTGTTTCTGGGTGTAGTCGAATTTGTAGACTTGCGGTCCGACAAAGAAGTAGATGAAACCTGAATGAGAAAAAACAGCAAACAGAATGATTCATATGCTTAACTTTTGACATGTTGTGTTGTGGATGATGTTCTTTCTGTTGGACAATAATGATGATAAGGATGATGAGCATCTCGCTAAATTTAAATATCAACTGACAAATGAAAGGCTTCAAGTGGAAAAGTAAATTACCGTTAAAATCTCAGAGGGGAACCACTTGCTCTGTAAAAGCTTCCTTTCACACAGTTGATGTTGCATGTAAATTAGCATTCATGTGCTACAATAACAAAAGAACTTGCAAGAGGAAAAGCTTTGCAGTGGGTAGTGCTGCTAATTACACCGGCTCACCCTCTTTATGCAGAGCTGCGTTTATTGTTGTGTTGACTCCAGGAAAGTCCTCACTGATGTACTTCGGGTAACCGAAATCCATAACCCTCCGGTTTTCATTGTAGCTGAAAATGACATGATATAAACAACATTGGCCAGAAACTATGATCATGATTCATCATCTACTCCCCATTCAAAGCTGAGACAAAACATTTGTTTTTGTCTGATCCCGTCATCAAACCCCAAGAGTCCTTTGCTCTCCGTGTGCGGTCCAAATGAAAGAGATCCTTCAGTCACATCTGAGTCATCTTTTTTTTTAAATTTGTGTGTCTCTGGTTACACCAAAACAAGTTTATTTAAGAAACATAAAATTTCAAAAATCTTGACTCATCTTGGTTGAATGTAGTGTAATTTCATTTCAGAAATCTGTTATGTAACATTTGTGACGATAATTCTGAACTCCAAAATCTGGTCCTTACAAGGAAAAAGGGAGAATCTATAGTGTTAAACATGAACATCCTCATCTGCAGTGCAGAGCTTAAACTGTTTGAATGACCTCAAATAAGCTAAAGCATCAAATTAAATTGCTATACCAGTGAGTGCATGTTAAAAAAAAAGCAGCACGGCCCAGTAAGTGAGTGAAATCCAACTTTAGTCATATGTATTTAGTAGATGAGAAGATTCCCGTAAAGAATATACACAGAACAGATGATACGTTATGTGAGTTTTTGTTGTTGTCTTACCTCCAGTAAATATCATGCATAAAGAAGAGGGTGCGTGCTGTTTTCACGATGTGCACCGCTGCATCAACGTCCTGAACCCAAACTGGAAACCCAAAGTGGGTGAGAGCTCGTGGTTTTCCCTTCACCAGCGAGCCTTTCACTGTCCAGAACATGGATTCTGTCGACAAAAAAGAGGAAAAAGTATCATTTGTTTTCTCTTTTTTTTTATTAAGTGAAAACTAAAATTGTTTAATGGTTTATAAGAGCTTAGATTAGATCTAATCATAGGGATTGACTTGTGATGAAGTTAAAGTAATACGCACTGAAATATTGAAGAAGGTTACCGTGAATGAGATATGCAGTGGATCTGCGAGGCACCCAGAAGGCTGCGTCAATGCTGGTTTCAATCTTGGGCATGAAGTTGGAGATGGGACCTTCTTTGATGCCATATTGTGCATTATGTTTAATCCAGAGGTATCTTGTGGGAAAAAATTGTCACCTTAGTCAGATAAAGAAACATGACCTTTGACTCTTTTCTTTTCCTGCAGAGGAAATATTTCTTCTTAAAAATAAAAGTTATGAGTTACATTAAGAAAACAATCATGCACCATATTAACTTTTACCTTTCTTTGAAAAAGAAGGTGGCGTCTCCGAGAGTGGACACTGCGTCAAAGGTCATGTCCGGATCGCATCTGTTCTGCATGGCTCGAGGGAACAGCGATCCTGACGCCCAGGGGTTTTGCTGAGAGCTCCAGCCGAATCTCGAATTGTAAGATGGACGACCTCTAACGGGACCTGACACACAGCAACACGCATGTAAGAATTAGGCATAACTTATATAAAAACTCTCAGCAGTCCAGAAAAAAACTTTACTCCATCAGTGTTACTGTACTTCAAAGACAGTAACACTTTACACAGATGGAAATTTACTGTAGAGTGCGTTGATATTTGCCACATCTTCTCTGGATAACAGGTTGGCCGGAGGGGAGGATTTGTAGGTCGGATACATCAGTGAGTCTGGGTTTCTGGAGTGCTTCAGGCCCAAAGCATGGCCGAATTCATGTGCAGCTACAACAAACAGGTTGAAACCTGCAACAGGACAAAGAAAAAGCATCCAAATCAATGATATTGTCTTTTTTATATATCAACTGAATTCCTTCTGGATCATTGTGAACTTCCAGTGGGATTCAGCTCACCACCTGTCTCTCCCGCTGTCCAGCGTTCGTCGTCATCGAAGTGCGTGTCCCCTCCGATGCCCAACCCTGGACCATAGGCATGAGCCAGCGTGCCTCTGGGTCCGTCAAATGGGAACAAGTCACCATGTTCTTCATAATCACAATATAATCCAGACCAAACATGAAACAGAAACCACAGAGAACACCATTTTCTTTCATTCCCAGAGAAAATTACAGGCCTCTGTTCGGCTCGTCTAAATGAGTCTGTCCGGTTCAGCAGACAGTGTATGATGAAGCTGCCTTGGTTAGCAACTGAATTACTACTGAAGCTCTCCATGCATATATTCATGGGATTGAGTTCTACCGGGTACAAAATATAGAGCCAGAAAAAGTGTATTTTTTCATTCTGTGAGAGTGACTGTGGCTGTCCAAACCACCTTCAAATATCATCTCTGCCTGTCCTGAGGGAAACAAAAAGACAAACCCACCACTGGTCACAAACTCCACCATGATGTCAGCGCTGCGGGTGTGCGACCTGACAAACGTCAGACCGCTGGCTCTGGCCCAAACGCTGAAAGCTGACTCAACCAGAGAGTCCACAGTGTTGCGAGGCAAATCTCTGGTGTATCTGTCAATGCTGCAACAGGAATGACATGTTATGTTGTTGATGAATACAGGGATTAAGGCGAAGGATCCTCATGATATGAATGTCAAATCTCATGAATGAGAACTTTTTGAGAGAGCAAAACATATATTCACTACACGGTTTTACAGCTTTTTGTACATTGAGTTTTTCATTTCAAAACAATTCTGCTTCCCATAGTTTGTCTGTAATTTGTCCTGCATCTAATCCAGGAGGCAGGCCTGGAGCAGAACTCGTGGAGAACCGGATAGGGACGTCTCAGACAGCATTACATAAGTAGAAGCATGTATGACAAACTTGGCACCTTCACATGGCCACAATAACTCTCAGAGGAAGGAGTCCCAAATCCAAAAATCTGTTCACTATAATGATTTGTGACAGTTGCTATTCCCACGTCAGCCAACGGTTTTATTGTCTGCTGCCTCAGAAAGTAGTGGCAGGGTTTGCGGTTTAGGGACAAGCAGACGGTTCTATTTTTTGCAAGTTCAGTCTCGGTCACACATGCCTTTATCGCTCACATATAGATTGTAATTCCACTTCACTTTTTAAGTTAAAAAACAGTGTTAGCATCTTAATTTCTAAGCATCATTTAATTCCACATAGTTACCTGTAGGTGATGACATTCTTATTCCATCGTGTCCCCTGGACATCACTGTAATCCTCCACATCTGGAACACCACATCGAGGGCTGCTCATCATCTCCAGGGTGCTGGAGTCAAGGACACCTGTTGCATTGAGCCCGAAGAATATCTGCATCTCTTTCACCTTAGAGGTGAAGGAGGGTCCGCTCCGCTTCATGCGCCCCATTGGCTCTTCTTGCAGGTTGTAGTACTGCTGAAGGTATTCCTGTGAGTAGATTTAAAATCCACATCAAGTATCATGTTGCACTGAGGAGCCAAGCAGATGAGCCGGTCCTGCACAGCTCAATCAATGCCAAGGAAGAGAAATTGTATTCAATTTGTGGACGAGCTCCTTTTTGGCAGCATGCATTATGGTAGATTGCTCATTATCATCACACTCCATCAAACTGTGCATCATATTTATTCATAACCTCTATGGATATGTACTAATCTGCACCCTCTTGGGTGCAGCATCAACCACCGATCACATCTTCCTGAACTATAACTTAAATCCTTCACAACAATAAACTGAAAAAGACTCTCCAAGCATTTAGTTTCCATGCTGAATATGCGAAAACATGCAACATAACAGCTAAAAGGACAACGAGGGCAGAGCAGTTACTTACCTCCGCCCCCCCACCCACACAGACGCAAAAGAAATAAAAAACATAATCACAAAATCCCACACACACACACACACAGGCGACAATGGATCCTTGCAATAACCCTCAATAAAAACACCCTCAATGAACACATGCTTCTGGCATTGTACAAGAGATAAAATGAAACACAGCAGAATCTCAAACATCTGTAATGCAGCTCATGCAATTATGCACTTACAGCGGCCAGCTTCAAGTCAGCCTGTGGTTCTGTGGAAGGAGAGCTCTCTGCCTCCGGCATAAATGTGGGTGCCGTAAAACACGGACCGGGCATAAGCAAGAACAAGACACAGCAAGAGAGCAGCATGACATGCATTTTCACAGACTTAACACTACATGAATTGTCGTGGCCGAGGTTAACACATGGAGATGGGAGTTCTGGTTAATGAGAAAGCCTTTTAAATGGTTTTTGTGACTCATACCACTTGAAAATCCAAAGAGAAGCCTCAGACAGAACTATGGAATTAGGGAGGAGTTTGGAGCGAGCCAAAGACAGCAAAAAGAGATGAGAAAGAAATGACATTTGAACATTTTTTGTCACATGACATGTTTGCTCCAATGACAAGTTAAATGGATTCAGTGCACAGTCTCAATTCCAACATCTTATTCAAATTAGATGCAAATTTAAATGCAGAAAATTGTTTTTTTCTAACATGATAAAAGTTATCAAAATAAAACAAAAACAACATTTTTTACTAGGGAACTGACTCATACATAATCCCAAACAAATTGTGAAACTCCAACATACAAACATACTGACAAATATAACATAAATATAACATACAGCTTTGAAAAAAGATGATCTCTGCAAGAAAAGCTTATTGCAAATATGAGTACTGATGTTTAGCATAAACATACTGATATTCCCACCATAAAAACCCAAACAGTTCTGCTATTTAGCAAATTCTTTCCTCAGCAGAGCCTCAAATAGCACCCAGACTGATCAACACAATCAGCTGGGTGGCACTGCTCAATCCCACGCATTCTGCAAGGGCTCCTAAAATAACACCAATAAAGCCTGCTGTCCCGTTTTAGCAGCAAGTGCATGTAAGACCTTTCAATGAGAGAGGAAAGGTAGCTGAAATTGCAGGGGTGGATTTAAGGCCTTCCAAAGAGAAAATATACAGGCCGTCTAGATGGGCAAGGGTGGTGCCGCGGTAAATTCAAGCTACAATTACGGTTGATTGGTCATTGTGGAGCTTTACGGGACCTACAGCATTCCTCCATGGGGCAACACAAGCTTAGTTTTCCAGAGGACGCCATGCTCTTTTGCAGAAAGACTTGCAGCATTTCTGTCGCTCTGGTTTTTATGGTCTGAGAGCAGACGAGGTAATGAAGTCATTTTAAGCAGGAGGGATGACTGAGATGCAGTTTAGAACTGCAAGGTTACAAGCCGAAAGAGACCGCTATGGTAATTAAACTGGTAGAAACCTCTCTGTTTTGACCCAAACATACACTTTCACACTGACAAGAAGCCAAGAGATTTTAGATATCAGAGCAAGAAAAAGCACATTTTTTTCTGAGAGAGCATCTTTTTTATCTGTAATTGCAAGTATTTAAGAGTTTTTTTCTGCATTTTTCTTTTACTTTGAACACTACTTCAAGACACAGTGCATTTTCAAAAGACAAGAAGAGTGAAGAAGATTCAGAATTATATAACAAAGTGTTCAGTGCAATCACAACAAGCTGGATATTCTCCACCCACATTTCTGCACCATTCTAAATGTATTGTGGTCTTTTAAATCTTTCATCTCAAATTCATCCAAATTTAGTTTGTTCTTTTGCACATCCGCCATATGAACCAGACATCAAAATGAAGATGATGCCTGTATAAACAAAATGATATGTTTTTGACTTCAGCTCCCCCTAGTGATACTATCCAAAATGTCACTGTGGCCGACAACAAGCAGTGCAACTCCTGACTGTCCTCTTGGCAAGTGGAGTTTTTTATTCAATAGAGCCTTTTATAGAGAGCAGCCACAAAGTTTTTCACAATTAAAGAGATAAAATCAAGTCAAATCAAATGGAAAAAAAAATATACTACACAAAGCAAAAACACCAGATAAAATGTACAAGAAAAAGTGCGTGGAAATCAGTTAAAACATGAAATACCAACAGCAACCTAAATGCTTTTCAGAACAGGTGAGTTTTAAGCTGCTTTTTAGAAGAATTCACAGAGTCCAAAGTTTATTAGGAGGCTATTTCAGAGCTTAGGGGCTGCTGACTGAAGAGCACCAACTTCCCATGTCTTTAAACATGTCTGACATACACTAAGAAAAAATGTCCCTGCAAGAAAATTCATAAAAAAATCATTGAAAGAATCTAAAAACACATGAATGTTTTATATGTAGTGGATTAAAAATCAATTTTTAAGTCTACAGATTTTTATTCTGGATAAAGCAATGCACTGTTACAGCAGTAACATAACTTGTGACAGCATGCTGCATGTGTAAACAAACCTAAGCAGTAAATCCAAATTCAGCACTGATGCTTGCAGTCTGAACGTAACATTGGAGTTTTCACAAACGTCAGAGTGTAAGTGACTCAGACTGTGTTTGTCTACATGCATCTAATTGCACAATCTGTGGAAAAACCGGATCAAATGCTGCTTAAGCAATCAACTCAATGTGTTTATCACGGATACAAAATGCAACAGATAAGACTTGATCATAAATCAATTTGAAGTAAGGTGTGGTTTGTTTCAGGGAAATATAAAAAATGCGTTTTACAGGCTCTTTCAATCACACACACACAAACACACACAACTGTGCTCCACTTATTTCAGTATAACCCCGGTTGATTTTTAACTCTTCTGCATCAGGTAAAGGGAAAACACTGGGATATGACCAGTTTGTGTGCTCTCTCTGCAGAACAATTTGCCTCTTGAGTCTCTGCTGCCCTCTTGTGGTGTCTCTGCAGTATGTGTATTTTTTACATTTTGCCGAGTTGACCTGACCTCGAGCAGCGGCAGTCGCTGCGGTTTGAAACTTGGAGTCCCACAAGATCTTAGCTTGGTCATTCTTCACCACCTTGGGGAGTGCATTCCGTTTTAACTTTGGGACTTCCAGCTCGTACTCAGCACAGATGTTTCTGTACATTGTGCCATCCACTTGGTTATGGCGTTCCATGTGTGTGTTTGTGTTTATGTGTGAATATATCTATATAAATATGTTTGTATATATAAATAGATATATATAGTTTTCTGAAGGGGGGCATGCCAGAAAAAGAGAACCACTAACTCACAGAAATAAAATACCCACAGCCAAAGTTCAACTTGTCCTGTTCATGTGTCCCAAAAATATGTTCAAATGGGAGTGTTTTGCAATACTGGAGTCCAGAGTTTAAAGAAAACGAGGAGTCTGTAAGTTTACATAATAAGTTAATGTATAACATTTAACATGATATACATGATGACAAGCAAACAAATTCACCAACATTCCTTCTGCGTTCTGAAGAGAAACAGATATAATTGCTCGAAAAGAAGCAGTCTTTACATTTATTTCTAAACTGTCTGACCACAAAACACTGAACAAGTTGGTTGTGATGCTTTTCAGAGGAAACTGTGGTGCAAAATTCCTGAAATGCAGTGTTAGCATAATCTGATCCTTGCTGTTTTCATACGAAGCCATCAGCTAGTACTGAGAAACTCTCTGAATCATATGAGTTTCACGTAAATTACACAAACTGGTTCACAGATTGTTTAAAAAAACACACACAAACAATACAGAGATCCTTGAAGTGCTTCCGCTTAAAGGCCTTTATTGTGAAACTTATCTATGCAGCTGCAGAGACACAGCAAACATGCAGGTTAGATACCAAAACTTTAAGCAAAAAACTATTGAAAATTTAGATTTGCACATTTATGTTAATTTTGTAATTTTCAGAATTAAAGGTGTTTATTTTCTCTTTAACTAAGACTGACCCAGATCAATGAGGGCCCAGCAAAAAGTGTAAATAACCGCCTCAAATAGTGACTGATCAGAGTTAATCTTGTGTATTTAATAATTCAATTTTTATTTTTTGTTATTATTTTTCTGTATCAACGCAACTGCTGTACCCACTAAGGTTAACATACATCAGTGTCTCAAAGAAAATAATTTAAAGAATTTTGGTTGCAACTCAAAACAATTAACAACATGTTTAAGTGATGGCGCAGTATAAATACTGCAGTAAAACTACAACAGTATGTGTTTATGTTACATGTTACAGTTGGTCACTTCTTTGGAGTTTGTCTTGCTTTAAGTCTCCTGTGACGCAGCAGGGAAGTGGTTGATTTAATCACACCTCACGTCATCTCTGAATAAACTTGCTGCAGGTTACAAGTCCAAATATTATGAGAAAGTGGCAAAAACTGTGAGTTTTGAGGCGTTGATTTCACTGACATGATGACATCAATCAAACCGGTGGGTTAACCCTGCAGACCGAACCAAAGTGGCGATACACTGAGAAGAATCCTCCAGGAATGAAGGCAAACCACCAAGCGACGCAGTCATTCAATCAACGCCTGCGGGTGACATGAAGTACAGAGGGAAAAGTTGATACACGGTGATGAGGAACCAGATGAGACAGGATGAACTACATACTTAAAGTAGCAACTCTGAGCTGCTCATGACGTCTTTGAATGATGGTACAGTTGATGCAAATTAAACCCAGATCCCGAAAATGTTTGTTGTGTTAAACTCAAATTAAAAACAGGATCTGGTCATTTGCAAGCAAAAAAGTGAACCTGAGCCAACCTAGTAATATCCTTTACACATTCATATCTGTTTAAATAATAGACCTTGTCCCATTTTTGCTAGAAAACAACTGAGCCCCCAAGATGACCCTTTTTATATTCAATCATAAGACTATCACTTGTTACCAGTAAGTCAGTTCACCTGTAGAGTGATCCAAACAGGTGTTTTGCTTCTGTCCAAACTTGTTAGACGCATGTTCCTGGCATCAAAATCAGAATAAGCACATTTGCAAAAACAAGTAAATTTGATCAGTTAAAACATTAAATATATTGTCTTTTTACTGTTTTTATTGAGCATATGTTAAGAAATTATTATCAAATAACTAAACTCTGGTTTGTTTATGATTAACAGCATTCAGTGTTTCTTTGCAGTCGCAGTAATGAAAGTTCATGACATGAGAGAACAATAGAAGAAAGATGTTAGTTTGTAGCCTCCACAACATTAGCTATTTTGGAGTTGTTAGCAATACTCAAGGAAATATAATAAAAAATTGAACAGCAAGATGCTCTGGAATTGATGAATGCTGAAAAAGCACAGCTGGGGACAATAACCTAAAGCTGAGCCTCACAAGTTCAATCAAAACATATTAAAACATGCTGGATAGAAAGGATCAGATTGTCCTTTGTTGCACCATCAGACAGTAAATAAAATAGTTTTTTTTTTCCCTACAAGTGCTAACTAAATGACTTTCCATCCTATATCTGACAATTTTTACTTCTTCTGTTCAATTATAATAAATGCAGCTATATTATAGACTTGTTTTCCTGTAACAATCATAAAAAAATACTCACATGCTGACAGTGCTTTTTTCGACAACCAGATGTTATTTTCTTTTGTTTAACAGTAACATAACTCAGTGTGCTGTACAGTAATCCATGTGGCCTTCAAAGGTTTGACCCTGTTTAACTCTGCCATTAAAATATAGGTCAAACAAGTTAAGGCAACACCATTTATCATATGCAAACCACCACAACCACCGGGTTATAACACGGATCAGGAGTGGGCTTGTTTCCATAGTTGTGTGTGTGTGTGTGTGTGTGTGTGTGTGTGTGTGTGTGTGTGTGTGTGTGTGTGTATATGTGTGTGTATATATGTGTGTGTGTATATATGTGTGTGTGTATATATGTGTGTGTGTATGTGTGTGTGTTCCTCAGTGACATTTTAAAATAACAGCAAAAATCCCCCTCGCTGCCAACTTCCCCCAACATGAGTCAGGAGCACTCTGTTAGCCACCGTCTAAACAATGATGTTACTCCAAAAATATTTGTCTCCACAGGATACTGAAGTGTTAAGACACAACTTTGAATTTACATCACGCATGATATCACTAATTGGATGCAGACGAAAATGAACTTTTCCTGTGATATCATATAGTTCTCTTATAACACAATCATCTCTTTATTTTGGTGTATTTAAGAGAGAAGTATCTGAATAGTTGGAATTTTTGAAGTCATTTTAATGTACAGATGTGACACCAGCTGTTTGTAATTTGTATTTCTGAATCCATTGTTTTGTTTGTCCTCTGGCAGCGCAGCAGCTTAATACCTACCCTGACTGAGATGCTTGACGTACAGTCTCACAGTTAGCAAAACATTATCATTACAAGACAAAGCGTAGTGATAATGACTGGGATTGTGACAGTCAGATCACTGACATCTCTTAGCTTCCGTCAAGGCAACAATTCAAGTTCAGCAGAATTCTTTAAATTCCAAACTCAGTTATTTTTGCATTCAAACTGATTATATATTAAACAAAGCCATAAAGTGTTTTTTTTATTTTTTTTATTCAGGAGCGTGTAAACTATTTAAACATTTGCTACTCTTGTGGTCATTTACGAGCTTTTTTTTCCTACTATATTTAAGTTAAAGAATTCAATTTTTGGAGCAGGAACGAATAATTACACGCCTCTGTTGTCTGGCACAGACAGTGGAAGCAGTAATAACAGGCAGCGTGTCTTTACCTGCCTTGCATCGCGGATCCGCAGGTAGCCGTGCGGTCATATAATCTCAATGTAATTTCCCATTGTCTGGAAACATACTTTGAAGTTCTTTATAGAAGAGCAACTTAACTAAAATGAAATTTATGTGTGAAGTGCTTGCTGTCAACCATAAATTCATATGTTAGCCCACAGTTGCCCTCCCCATCTCTGTCACACGTCAATGAGACTGTCTCTCCAGTTAAACCAGTCCAAGCTCTTTACATTGGCACAGCAGTGCTTTGAGCTCAATACTAATAGTGAAATGCTGACAGGTTTGTTTTGTAATGCTATCATGTTGATGTTCAGCAGGTGTGTGTTCACCCTCTCAGTAATCATACTTAGAAATTAGCTGTACAGGGCACAGCTAAGGCTAAAAGGCCTGTTGTTTAATCTGCAGCTACTTGTCCATGAAGTAAAGTATTGAACTCACTAAAGCTCAGATGTCGCTTGATAGAACAGAAAAGAAAGGAAACGAATTATCAGTGTTACAAATATTCATTATCTGAATTTGTGTATCTTGTGTTGATCCATTATGTCAGCGTTGCAATATTTCCCTGGATTAGTAAAGTCTTGGACATGTTTTGTGCAAGATTGAAAACCTAAAGGTCCAACATAGTTATTGTGTTTCATTTATTCTCTAGAAACTGTCTTTGTAATGTCTTAATAAAATTTCAGAATAAACTATCTTTTGGTTATTGAAATGTTTATTTTTAACAAAAGTGGCAGCAGACATACAGATGATGCTCCTGTGAAGTGACAAACCTCTTGCAGACCAGAGATCCTCATAATTAAAAACATCAAGGACATTTACATATTTAGTCTGCGATCCATGTTTTATGTAATCCTGCTGACTCTGAACCACACAAAACTGTAAACGGCAATCCAGGAAAAAACAACTAAATTGGGAAAAGCTGATTCAAATTATTACCAGAGAAAAACCAGCATGACATTGCTCTCATTACGCTGAATAAACTCACATAATATGCAACATCAGGTGAACCCTTATGTTTTATATTTAAAAAAATCACGCTTTCATCATCTCTTTCTTAAATTTAACCTGTTTGTTAGTCACATATTCTAAAACGTCTTCACCTAAAATAACAAGAAGCAGAATGACTATCATGAGACAAGCAGCAGCCTGACAGCAATTCCCAAAATTCCCTTTTTTTTATAGCAGGGCATCAATACATTTAATTATTTATTTTAATCTGATCTACAGATAGTAACAATGATGTTACATCCTAATGATAACAAACCCAAAGCATTTTCTGCTGAACAGAACTATCGCTGCTAAATCTGGCAATAAGAAAAAAGTCCAGACTGATGTTGCTCTTGTTTTTTTGGAAATGGAGAGAAAAGTCCATAAGTTTGCCTCTTAGGCGTTTTCAGGAAATCTATTGACAAACTCCTTGAGTCATGGCATTTTGGGGAAAATGTTTTATCAAAGCATTTTAAGTGGGCTTAAAGGACTCAACTCAAACCACAGTCACTGTACAAGCACATTCTCAACAGTCAAAGGAGGAAGTGGCTAGGTGCTTTTACATGAATCACTTGGACCCTGGGAAAAAAAAAAAAAAAGTGGATCCAAAACCCTATAAATACCCCGCAGAGCTTCATGACCCCAATGAGTGGTTTGGACGACACAGAGACAACAACAATGATAGCTTTGCTGCTGCTGGCGCTGGTCGCTCACTCCCTGGCCGTCCCTCTGCCGTCGAGGGACAAAGACGACCTGCTTTTAGCAGAGGTAAGAGCTGAGGTCTCTCATTCAGACAGGATTCAGTCTTTTAAGCTGGTTTTAAGTTGCTTTTGTTGGTTGTAACTGTTGAAAAAAGATTCCACAGTATTTGAACGGAGTAATCCGCAGGTTGTTTTTTTTTTCCATCATCATGAATGTTATTCTGTTCTCTTTCAATAATAAACAGAGGTACCTTCGTCGGTTCTACGATCTTCCCGCTGGTCTCCAAGGAAGAAAAGGATCATCAGGTGTGTTTCAGAACAAGATCAAGGAGATGCAGAAATTCTTCAGACTCCAGGTGAGCAGATCTACAAAGTAGTTATTAATTCTACTGGTGCTCTAATTAATGCTGCTGATGCTGTTTTGTGCGTATTGTTTGAAAGTAATGTCTTAGTTTGAGCAGATTGATTTATAGCAGAAGAGCGATTAATGAGACAGTTCAATCAGATTAAGCTGAATTACCCTTATTGCCATTACAACGACACATTTTTAGGAATTTTCTATGTTGAGCTCAAAGTTCACAACAAAGAAGACAATATTTAAAACACTGTATACGCAACAAAACCCATAAAATATGCTTCATTGAAAATCAGGCAGACTTTAGAAACAAAACCAAACCTGTGTTTGCCTTTTCCACCTCCACCTCTGAAGGTGACAGGAAATCTAGATGACAACACTCTGGAAGTGATGAAGCAGCCCAGATGTGGCGTCCCAGATGTTGCGGAGTACAACCACTTCCCTCGACACCTCAAGTGGCCAAATAATAATGTCACATTCAGGTATATATTACAATACTTGTAAATGTAAAGTAAATTATTAAATATTCAGAAAGTAAACAGCAGTGGCATTAATTCACTCATTTGCCTCGTTTCTTGATGTTTCAGGATACTGAATTACACACCCGACCTGAAGAAGTCTGATGTGGACAGAGCAATCCGCAACGCGCTGAACGTTTGGTCTGATGTTACACCTCTAACCTTTAAGAAGCTGCATGAAGGCATTGCTGACATTATGATCAGCTTTGGATCAAGAGGTACAAATAAATGTTCATTCATACAAATGTAATTTAAAGCTTTCATACCTTTTTCTAGGAGTCTTCAAAAAGAAATTGTATCTTGAAAGGTGGAAACATGCAAAAGAAAACAGTGCATTTTCAAAAATACTCATGCACACACCCCTGCCTGCTTGACTCAAAAGGATATACATGATAGTGTTGCACTGTCCTGTTAACATATTTAAAAAGACATCTGTCCTCTAATGTGTAGAACATGGAGATTATAACCCTTTTGATGGACCTAACGGATTGCTGGCTCATGCTTACCCACCCGGCCAAGGCATCGGAGGAGACACTCACTTCGATGAGGATGAACAATGGACCAAGGATTCATCAGGTGAGAGTCATGCAGAATATTTCAGCATTAGTCACCGAGCTGAATCTGTAATGATGGGATTTATGAATGAGTGAAGCCTGTCTGAGCAGGATTTTTGACTGAGCATCTCTTTTTTTTCTACAGCTTACAACCTGTTTATAGTAGCAGCCCATGAGTTGGGCCACGCCCTCGGTATGTCCCACTCCACCGACCCTGGCGCCCTGATGTACCCCGTCTACTCTTACGCTACAGGCTTCCCGCTGGCTGAAGATGACATTGAAGGCATTCAGGCTCTATACGGTGAGAAATTACATGATCTGTGCTTATATAGCATAAACACAGGTGTTTTGTTGTTGTTTTTTTCATGGAAATGTTGTGTGATCAGATCATTAATGCCAGTTTTTCAATCACAGGTCCCAACCCGAACCCACATAAAGTGAAGCCGAGACCTGATGCACCAAACAAATGTGACCCCATGTTAAGCTTAGATGCTATCACCGAGCTCAGAGGGGAAACCATCATCTTCAAAGACAGGTACAGTGACAACCATGACAGTTATCAAGATCATGATGCATAAACCCATAGATTTCAATCACCATAGATTAGACTAATAATCTATAACCACCAGGGGGAGTTTTCTATTCTGAGGCTCAAACAATAACCCTCTAAATGCACTGTGTCTTGTACTGGGATTTGAGCACTGAGCAGTTTATTCTGCTACATTTTGTTAACTTAATCTCTGTTTCAGATTCTACTGGCGTATCCATCCTCAGATGCCCGAGCCTGAGCAGACACTCATCAAGTCCACATGGCCCTCAATCCCCAGCAGGGTGGACGCAGCATACGAGAACCCAGAGAAGGATATTGTCCTCATATTTAGCGGTGGGTTAAAAAACACCTTTTTATTGATTGATTGATTGATAGTTCTTCATTTTTTCTTAAGTACAAGACACAAGCTCTGCTCTGTGTTTCAACAGGAATCCGAATGTGGGCTTTGAACGGATATGACCTTGTGGAAGGTTACCCCAAGTACATTCACAAACTCGGACTTCCTAAGAAAATAAGAAAAATAGACGCAGCTGTGTACATCAGAGACACTGGAAAGACTCTTCTCTTTACTGATGAGGACTATTGGAGGTTTGTTTTGATGAGCACTGCACTTCTTAGTCATAGCAAAGTTTAAATGTCTAAAATCTGCAAAATACAGTATAACTGAGTGTCATAAGGGAGTCATAGTCAGTGGTTTTTGTTTCCATTTGTCACACACAGCTATGATGAAGCAAAAGGCACCATGGACGCTGGCTACCCACGATCCATCGAGCAAGATTTTCCAGGAATGGATGACGAGGTCGACGCTGTTGCTTATCACTATGGTAACGTGAAGCCTCAAACATCCCTTTTCCAGCACAGTTAGAGAACAAAAAAGTTGGATTTCCTCTGCAACACTTCTGCAAAAATCATGCTTTCTCTTACTGTTATCCTCCTTTTTTTCCCTTTAGGTTACTTGTACTTCTTCCATGAACACATGCAGTACGAGTACAGTTACTCCTCAAGGAAGGTCATTCGCATCCAGAGGGCCAACGCCATCCTCAACTGCTGATGAGCTGCTCTGCAACTGTCAGCAAAGGCTCAACAAATACAAACGCAAATGCAAACGAGACAAAGGAAGATACATTACGTTAAACGGAGACATGCAGGTTGGAGTTGACCTCTTACAGTTAAACAGGTTTTTGTCAAGTTAAGAAAAAATGTTTGTTTTCACTCGTGCTGGACACATGTAAGTTGATCTGTCAGGTGCAGAATGCTGGAAAGTTCTTCAGAAAAAACATTTTTTCCTTAGATTATTGCTATTTATTATAAATCTCCGTTTTTGCACTACAAGTTCTGCAGCAAGATTCTTAGCTGGATAAGTTTCTTGTTCGTAGCAGATGGCCTAATTATTTAACTACTTGTTTCACTAACTGTAGTATTTTAACAAAGAGCTTAGCAATTTAATTATTTTTTTTGTTTTTCGTTAGATTTTTTTGTAGTTTTTATTTTATTACAATAAAAGCAGAGAAATTAAAGCTGGTTTAGTGGTCTTTGCATAAAGAGCTGAATGTAACATGGGTCCCATGCTGCAACATCTTGAGGGAGCTCAAACATATAAGACTCCATGTAAAGCTTCATACTCAATGTAACAGATCTAACTCATATGCACATATTTTTGCATCTTGAGTTTGCCAGAGATGAGCTTTGACACTTGGATGGGACCGTGTCTGAAAGATCAACTTATTCAAACCAGATTTGTTCTCTGCTTTTGCCAAAAGGTCATTGAGCACTGGGCATACTTTTGAGATATGTGACGTATGTGAAATTTCTTTTCACTATTTTAAAACAATTTTTGTTTTTTGCAAATGATTCATTAAAAAGATGTAAGTAAACCAAGACAGTCGTTGTGGTCTTTTCTTTGGAAAATGAACTTTTCTTTCTCTCTTCTTTCAACAAATTTTTGACTCGAATCTCATTGCACTTTCTCATGCGTGTTTGCAAGTCAGATGAGCCAAATGAGCTTAAAGAAACTGAACACTCAGCATGCAAGGAAGTTGGATTTGTGAGATTATGTGTTCATCTGATCTCGTAAATCCATCTTGTCAGGCTTCGAGCCATGCTCTTGTGTCTGAACCACTGTGGTTCGGGCCAATTAGCACCCTGCAAGAAACTAATGAGCAGCCAGTTTAGGTGTGATGACCAGTGAGAGTTCATCTGAAAACAAAGGTGTTTCATAAAGACAGTAGCATTAATGCTGCCACACCTTCAGTTATATCAGAGCTGGAGAGCATTTCTTCATTGAAAAAAGGGCAAACAGAGACACTGAAGGCTTCTCGTAATAGAAAAGACGTTTTCACTCTTCTTTCAACTGGCTTGGGCAGTTTAATTCAGTTGGTAGTATTCTCCTTATATGTTTGACATGTTGAAGACGAGCAGTGATGGACCGTGACAGGCAGATGATTCTTCCAATCATCTGCTCAGTATTTTTTGAAAGTGCCTGCCATTTTCCCAAACAGTTTCCAAGGACGACTTCCCAGATGGTTCTGTGTAACAAACCATCTGGCGTGTCAGGTTAGGCTGCCAATCAAAGGCTGCATAGTTGCACAGAACACACTGGCCAGGTGTTAGAAACTTTCCCCAGACTGAAGACTGAAGTGACTTGGCATTAGCTGCATCCATCTTTTAAGCACTCTTGATGTCCCACGAAGCCTTTATGAATGATATGAAAAGTACACAATGTTATAAAGCAGTAACACTGAGTACAGTTGAGAATTAAGAGCATTTTTGTTTATATACAGCACCAATATTCCAAAAAAAATCCACACACAAGAGTTTCATTGAAATCTTTGCAGAAAAGATCCACTAAATGTTTGATGTGTATCTTTATTAACTGTTTAAACTATGGCTGTGGTTTTCTATTTTCACCACTAGAGGGCACTCCTATCAACAGTTTGAGTGCACAAAGGTCTTGCTTTGACCAGAGTCCTGACCGTTCTGGGACAGAAAAAGTAAGACATTAAAAAAAAAAGGCAATACACAAGATATATACAACATCATCATATCATGTAACTGTCATGTTCCAGGTCTGCACATGGAAAAGTCTCTCAGTCTATTCCTGAGTTTGGAAAAAAGACATTAGTGTGCATCATTAGCACAAAAATTTGGGGGAAAAAATCTTTGGCCACATTAGTTTTGAACTTCTACACATCGAACAGACTAAGAACTGATCATATTTTTAAAGCATTATTACAAACAGTATCTTCATCCTCCCGCAAACTGGAAAAACCTATCATTTCAGTTTTACGTTATATCTGTTTTATGAGAATTAAGTATTTGCATTGTGTACGCAGTCTAGATTTTAAAGGTCAGCAGAGTATCTCTCACTAAAGTTTAGAAGACAGTCTGGTTTGAGCCAAGCAGCATAATCCACAGGCCCAATCATGTGGATGTAATTACAGTGCAGTGAAGCAGGCACCTCATTTGCTCATTTCCGAGGTAATGCGTGGTGTAGGCTGCACCACAGGTTCAGAAATCCTGTGTTCATCACTGATGTTGGTTTAAAAAAGTCTAAGCTCAAGTTTACAGATGGTTATAACAGGAAGTTATATGCCTTTTTGCATAAAAATTCTTTTGCATGTGTCATAAATGCCACAACTCTTTTAGGTTGTGTTTTCGGAGTTGGTGTGTTTTGAATATTAGGTGCAATGTTGCTGTGGGCAATGCAAAACAAGGGGAGAGACATGACAAAGGAAGCATAAAATCAAGAGAGCTCAGTGTGTTTTGAAATCAGTAACCAATGATACTGTTACAGCTGACTCCAGGTCTGTGCTGAAAATATTTTAATGTCCTCACCTCCTCCTAAAATTCCTGTCTACATGCTTATGAAGTTGAGAGATGAAAGTTTGTGGCCTGAAGAAAGTTGATCCAATTAAACTTTGCAAAGGTTGAAGAAGCAGCATGCATTTCAATCTAGGAATGTTTATTTCAGCATGAGGATCACTTTGTCTTGTATACTTGGAAAGTGCTTCTCAGAGAGACTCTAAATATTTACTCCCAACATGCTTTCGCTCCTTGGTGGTTTGCCGAGATTGAGCAACTTTCGATATTGACTTTTGTAGATGCGATGCTACTGTGAAACATCAAAAAAAATAAATAAAATTAAAGTCGCTGTGGATTTAGAGGTTGTTTAAGTCTCCTCTTATTTTATCACATTCCAGTCACAGCCGGGCTCCTCTCTCCTGTTTCTGCCCCAGTCAGAAGTCATTACCACATCCAACTCATTCAACTCATTCAAAATGCAGCATCGAGGATTTTTAACTGGGGCCGAATGAAAAGATCATAAACCCTGAATTTTAATGTCTCTCTGTTGGTCGTGTGGTTGGCCGAGGAGTCGTGCTAGGTGCACTGTTTCAAGAACAGCCAGGTCGATGTTTAGTTGCAGAGCATTCGCTGCCCTGTGAGCTGAAGATTTAGATCCTGCAGCCCTTTTGATTATCCTGCAGCCAAGACTCAGGACGAGGTGGGTGCGGTTCAGTCATCAGTGCCGCTAGACTGGAATGAGCTCCCTAAAGCTAGATAATTAACCATGATGTTCCCATAAACTTCTTAATTTTCATCACAATATTATGATGCTGTTCTGAAGACATATTATCGAAATGTTTTAGTATATTTTTTGCAATTTTACGAGGATATTTGACATGAATATTTTATTTTGCCTCCGTTAAAGCACTACAGCACTTAGGAGTTAATAAAAATGCAAACCGTGCACACAGACAGTTTAAGGAGGTCAACGAAAAATGGCAATAGAGGTAAAGAAAAAAAAAAAGAGGTGTAATCCTCTGAGAAAACTTTAACGTAGTCCAGCCCCAGCAGCTCCTGATGGAAACCAGATGGAGAAGAATGACAGAGAGGGCAGCACTCTCAGGATATATCCCTTTTCCTCTGGGAAACTCCCTCCTCAGACCACCAATATGAGAGGGGTGATGCAAGACTCCTGCTACTCACAACAATAAGCTGATTATTCTGAGTGTGAGCGAGCAACATGGTTTTACAGGCCTGACTCACGACAAAGAGTGTTTTCTTATATATATATATATATATATATATATATATATATATATATATATATTAGGGCAGCGACTATATAG
>JAQMCX010000053.1:5406864-5482789 GCA_029814765.1 Acanthurus leucopareius | reverse complement strand
TAATTACAGACCCTATAATTAACGCGATTAAAAATTTTAATCGAGTCCCACCACTAATATATATATATATATATAAAACAAAACACCTTTTATTTCTATCTCTCAAAACTGATGATTTGCACATTAAAGTGGTGGATCAGTATGTTAATGTTCTTGTTACGCTTCATGTTCTCGAGCCGTGTATGTTTCGTAGCATGCAGTCAGAGCGCAGGTCAGCTAGATGCGACGTTCAGATCAGGTTGAACACTGTTCAGCTACTGTTAAAACACTGCTGATGCATTCTTTCATGTTATCTGTTTCTGTTATCTCTTCATCTTCTCCTCTATTGCCTTCCATGTGCTGGCAACATTCCCGTCTTATCTTGTTATTCTTTCTTGTTCCTGAATAAAAACAGAAGAAAAAAAAAACTGAAGTAATAGTGTTTATACAGCAGCCAGCGTTTCACCCAAAGGGAAAAGTTTCAGTCTGTATATCTTCATTCTTTGTAGATGCTGGAATGTGGAGAAAGTCAGAAGGTAAAATCTGACCAGACGAGACCCAGGGGCAGAACAAGCTTCGTCGTAAAAGTTTAGGATCGGTTGCTGTGATGCTTTAAAGAAGGCTACAACTTAAGGAGGTGATTGCACAAGATTAAAGTCAATATTGATACTTTTTAAAGAAGTCCTGGCAAGGCAGTCGCTGTGAACACTGGGGCCTTTATATCTCATAAACATGACGAATGTATCATACAGTTTGATATACAAAAGTTGGGAGTAGAAAGAGCTGGTCAACAGACATCATGGTTAAATATTACCAGACTTTTATAATGTGCAAAAGTCTTAAAAGATCGAGCCAGACATCTGTTGTTTCTTTTATGAATGTGCATGTTTTTAAAATTGAAACCAGTTTTGCTTTAAAAACTTAATCCAGTTTTATCAGGGCATCTGTAACCAGTTTTATCAGCAACCCAACAAGTGTTTCCTTCTCTCATTAATCACCCTTGCAAAACACCCTGCTTTTTTTTTTTTTACTCAAGAAAACAGAACATAAGCCAAGATGGAAATAAGCCAGTTGTCAATGAGAGTAACACTACCCAGGATTTGTTCCCTGAGAAGCAAAGTTACACTTTTCCTCTCACGTACCCTGTGTGTTGTGGCTACAAAACAGATGACCTGAAACCTTTTCAAGAATTTCTACAAAGAACAAGGTGCATTACGTATCGTGCAGTTGTCTGACCACAGTGCTAAAAGAGGAGGAATGAATCAAGAGAAACCTGTTTGATGAATGATTGACGTGTGAGTGAGCCACAATATGAAGAGTCTGCTGGAATTTTTTCTTCAACAACATTATGAAATGATTTTATCTAACTGATTTGACTCAATTTAATAGGTTTAACAAAAGGAAAAGAAAAATAAATGTATGAAAAATACCTGAACATAACTTTGGCTTTGGGAATGCACCAACAAACACTTGTCATTTCTCTGCTTTATGACCTGAATCTCTCGTAAGGCAGACTTACATGGCAGGCTGATGGAAGTGTCCTCACTTCAGTTAAGGACCCCTTCGAGCAAAACACACCAATCAGCGTAATAAAACCGCTACTGTGAAGCTCTACTGACCATAAGCTGCTCCTCCACATGCTGAGTCATAGCTCAGTTTGTTAAATGATGGGTCCATCTAAAGAGTTGTTTGTTCTTCCTGAGAGGTTTGCTGATGTGAAGGTTTTTTAGGCCACAGCAGCAGCATTTTTGGAAATCAGCGGTTCCCAAACTTTATTTTCAGCAAGAGCCGTTAAAACTCAGCAGCAGTTACCTGTGACGTTAGTTTCTCAGGTTGCATGTTGTGACAAGGACTGTTTTTTTCCAATTTTCGTCCAGTCTTAGAGGTACAGACAATCTGAAAATATGTTTTTGTGTGTTGAACATTTGTTCTGCTTTCTTGGACTTTTAATTATGAGTCCTGACTACAGCCTCAAATTAGACTCTCATCATGTTTTTTATACGTGCGTGAAATTCAGTCTCATGCACAAGCCCTCGCAAATGTTAAGATAAGATAAGATAAGATAACCTTTATTGATCCCACATGGGGAAATTGCATTCCAGTTACATCCCGTCCAAGAAACATTAAATGCTGAGGCTCGAAGTAAAACAAATACATAAAGTGAAAACCTAAATGAATATGTTGCATTTCCTTTGTTTAGGCCAAATATAATTGTCTCAAGGTTTTACCAAATGCATAATAAAGCCGTTCACTGATACAACCTTCAACAGTTTTGGTGGCTCTTGGAAAAACAAGCAAATCTTTGTGGCCTGTGACGAGTGAAGCTGATCTTTTGTTTGTCTGAAAAACAAAACCTTTATGCTGAGCTGCAGTGCACGCTGCTGACACAGTGCCTTGGTGTCTATTGTCACAGCAGCACGAGAAGCCAGAGGGCATTGAGAGCATCAATTTTACTGGTATTTATAGGTACGTACATATACACACACGCTTGCTTCAACTCTGACAGAAATGCAAAAAACAGGTTATTTTCAAGCTGAAATACAATTATGAGCTCTTACATTCTGCACAAAAGCTTTAGAAACTTGCTCTAAAAAAACATTCTTGAGTTTCACAGCGTCCTGCCAGAGTGAAAAGTAAAACCTCGCAGTGTTCGTGGCAGTATGGGCTCATTGTTGAAGCAAAGTGAATTAGCTGCTTGGATAGCTTGATCCTCTAGAGGATCTTTCCGGAGAAGGTTAAATTACGTTTGTTTGATAGTTGTTCAAGCAAGAACTGAGCACTTAATAAAGACACCCTGGTTCTGCTTGCCTGAATTAATTATGCTCAGTTCAAAGCTTCCCTCTGCTTTGAAGTAATTAGAGCCGGACCGGTGCAGAGAGACGAGCGATTACCTTCTGATTCCTTCTCTCTCACGTCCCACATCATAAAGCCAAGAGCACACTTAAATGAGCTGTTTTCACGAGTAAAAATTTTGATGTAAAAAAATGTTCTTTTCACTGTTGGTGTGCTTTGAAAAATAAACTAAGAGCAAGAAAAGCTGGTATATTCAGCCTCTTTTCATTCAGAAAAGGCAGATCTTGTTCAAACTTGCACAAGAGTGAATCTGCTGTTTTGTAGTGATTACACCACGAATGAAGGCACATAAGATTTTACCTTTAAATACTGTTTAATGAAAACACACCCTCCTTAAGTCTCTGTTGACCCTGAAACCCACCTTCAGAGAGAAAACTGAATATGATCTCCTGCCTTCCTGATTATTGCTCCTCATCTTGTGACTGACGGTTATTTACAGAAGGTGTTGTGTCAATGTTCTCTGGACAAATTTGAACATGTCTTGTTCTTTACTTTCATGGGATATTAACTTTGTGTGTCAACAACCCTTTTTCTGATTAAATGTCTCTGCCCTTTGTCTTTGTGAACACTGTTTGCTTTTCTGGTGCCAAATTAAAATGTCAACATTACTGAGCTCTGTGAGAAACTTCTACACTGTCATCAGCTGTCAAACATTATTAGTGTGTGTCTCAGTAGATACATGTACAGAATATCACTAATGTCACCCAGCTAGTCTATAATATATCACAGAGATCTCAGGTCAACACATTAGTGCTGCTCTTCAGCACATCTGCGCATCCCCCACACCAGACAGAAGGACACTGTTGGGAGCAATCGGAGATGTAAACAGACATGTGACCTGATCTTTATTTAGTGCAGCTTTCTGATAAAGTTCACATTCACCTCAGGTTCATATTTGACTTCTTTAAACACATTACTTGAAGTCAAGCCAGCATGATTCACATTGGACTTCATGCTTAGACATGAAGAGTGATAATAATGAGACCGAAGTGACCCATTTTTTTTATCTGTAACATGATTTGTTAGGCTGCAGCATTCCCTGAATGTCTCTGCGATTTCACACCAATGTAGCGAAGGCTCATCTCTGCAGCGCTGCTGAATGCAGTCGGGACAGTTTCTGATGGATGGTTGGTTCCTTAGGTCTCAACATGCCAGCACTGCAGGGGATGCACATAAAAAACACAAACATCTGGAAGTGTTTACTGCAATGGGGTCAATCCACGGAGAGCTCCCCAGCAGCCTCCTGCCCACTTGAGGAGAATGGTGCCATTCACACATACATACACAGGCGTAAATAGACTCAAATACAAGATAACTTGAGAGACTTTGGCTTGTTCAAAGAGCTACCAAAGGTCCTCTGTGTTCTCCAGCACGTACAACTATGATGCAATCTGTGAAAGAAAAAAAAAAAAAGAAGAAATCCTTTGGTTTAGTCAGCCTTATTTTGGCTGTCTTTGGGCGTCTTGGAGTTTGAAAGATGTGTCACAGAAAGGAGGGGGCATAATGTGAGTGTTTTCTCTGTCTCACAGGACAAACACTCATTGCCAGACACCACACAGATGGAGAGCTGTAAGCTGCCATGACTGAAACCGGGCTTTCTCTCCCTTTTTTCTCCTTTCTCTACTTGTCTCCTTCCCAGTCACCTCCTTGGCAGGCTACCAGCCCAGTGTAGCATGCTATTCTTCCAAATGCTGCCGTTTCTGCCCACTTTACTGTCTTTAAAGGACCATTCAAGACCGCAAGTGTGTGTATACGTTTCAGCGTATCCAGACTTTCAATTAAATGAAGCTAAAAAGCTCTATAGACGTAACAGAGCTGCGATAATTGAGGAAGGAACTGCAGGGATGTCAAAGTTTGTGTCTGAGCTTTTCCCTTGTCATGTGGAGAGAGAGACACACCCTGCAGTGAGTCAGTCCAGCGCACAGAAACACATCACAGCGCTTTGTTAAACACGATCTGTAGAATGTTAATTACATTTCCGAGGAGGACACCCTCACTCTCTCTCTCTCTCTCTCTCTCTATCCACACATGTGGTTTATTTTGTAATGTGTGTGTTTATGCGTCCTTGCTCCATCACTGACACACCTAACAACCGTTGCCACTTTACTTGAGAAGAAAAACTAGCAGCCTTTTAAACAGGTGACAGGAAGTTTTCTATCTTCTTGTTTTGATGGGGGCCTTAAATTATAACAGTTGTTTATTGCTCTATGAATGGATGAATGTGTGTGTCCTTGTGTGTAAAAGAACTTGGTGTTACATTGTTTTGCATGAAAAGTGCTTAACAAATAAAGTTTAGCTCATTGATAATTGACAGTGAATTTATTAATATACATTGTAGTTCATATATAGTTATGTACAATATAGTAACATACATACATATATAAAATTTTACACCAAGGCTGGTCTCATCTGACTTTCAATAAACCAGCTGGAAAGGCAGATTTTTATTCAAGACTTCCAAACCCTGAAGGCCTCAAGCCTTTGCAGAATGCAGACATCCAGAAAAAAACCCTTAAATGCAGTCTTGAGGCTGTTCATCTTCATAAATCCACAGAAATACCACATGAATGCCAAGGTGAAGCTACATGAGACAGAAAGGCAGTTTGCTGTCATACTTGAACATCGACACATACAGGCATCTCTCCATGGTCAGACTTGTTTTTGAACAGCAGTCAGACTGATCTGACAGCAGGTCACAACAGTTTCGAACAGGTGGGTCAGCACGGTCACGACCAGTTTACTCCTGCTGTGTAACTTCTTCAAAAACAAACAAAACACAGAAATCGAGAGCAACATGTCACATTTGCAAAGGCTCTGCGCCAAACTTAGTGTCAATATGAAGATACGTTTTCCTCAAAATGTAGACAAGGTGTCAAACTCAGGGCTCGTGTCCATGAAAAAAAAAAAAATTCAAGTAATAAAATGGTCATTTTGTGGCTGTTAAGATAAAAAAAACCAAACTGGATGGTTTCCAACTAGACCACGCTCATAAAAAAAGAACTCCAGTCCTTCACTTACAGGGTCACATGTTTGAGAAGTATGCTTATTAGCCTTCTTGCTGACTGTTATATAAGAGCACTGATACTCTTATGTCTGTAGGGTAAAAGCCACAGCAAGCAGTCAAGTTAAGCCGGCTAGCTTACCTGGGAATAAAGACAGGAAACAGGTGGAAACAGTCAGCCTGACTCTGCCTAAAGAATAAATCCACCCCATAAACAGGTTATAACTCATTTCTTTTCAGGACACAAAACTTAACGGCAGCTCGGGGTTGTTCACCGGTTGGCTAATCACCTCAGGCAAATAAAGAGGATGTAACCGAAATTTCAAGACACAGCAACTCCTTCTACAACACAACCAAGGTCTTAAAGTTTTAGGAGGAATTCAACAAGCAAGATGTTGAATAATAGCAACATGACCCCTTTTGTAGAAGCAGAGCAAAGTTCATGCCCCACATTTTTTTTTATCAATCAGTTGTAATGATAAGGGAAGCAAATGAACAAAGATGAGTATAAATCAAATTAAGATTCAAAAGATTCAAATTAATTTCCCTGAAAAAAATGATTTTTTTATTTATCTTACTTTCTCTCTACCCACAGCTTGAGAACCACTGTGTTAATGAGTAAGATTTCATTTGTTACCTTTGGACTGAATCAATTTTTTCAGTCTTCGGGCTCAGCTAAAGTAGGTTTGAGCTGGTTAACTTTCAATCTTCTGATGTAACTCTTCGCAAAAAGGTCAATATGTGCATTCCTCAAACATGTCAAACTATCCCTTTCATCATTTCAATAAAACATCACATTCAAAGTCAAATGAAAACTCTTAGTGGTCAACAGCTGTAAAATATGCTTCTGTGTGGATATTATGTGCATGAGGAGAAGGTTTTGCATTAGACTGAGAGATGATTTAGGCCACGTGTAAGTGCATCATTTAAAAAAAAAAAAAATTACAACCCAAACAAGTGCAAAAACTCTCAATGGTCTCACTTTAAATGAAGTACACGGCAGGAGAATATTGCTTTAAGTTTTTGGACTGTCGAAATGTTCTCTGCGGGTTTACACTGTATGTTAGGATGAGAAATAAAAAAGGTTTTGTGTCTTTGTGTGTCAGAAAGTTACAGCAGTTATCATACTCGTGTCAAGCGTTCATGAAGGCTACGTTAAAACTTTAAAACATTCCAGTTTCACCTTGGAACAGAGAGAGAAAAAAAAACATAAAAGTGTTCTGCATATCAAAGCAGATAAGGCACAGCTCTGGAGAATATTTTCATTTTGTGCTGCACTTTTTTTTTTTTTTTTTTTTTTATAAAAAAGTAACAAGAAAAAAGTTGTGTTTAGAACAGAAGTGGGTGTGAATGTTGGATCACCGGTGAAAAGGGGGGGTTAAGGAAGCTGTTCGACCGGCCGACATAAACTTCTGTCGGAGCATAGTGTCACCTGAGGGAGTGTTTCATGTCCATAGTCTCACAACACGATGCCCTCCACGTTGCAGTACAGCACCTCTCTTTGTTGGACCTGACCGAGCTGCCGGTGGAACTGTCCCTGTTTATTGGTCCTCCAGCAGTGGATGTCTTCTCCCAGTGTAATACTCCTGACACTAGGCAGGTGGGTCAGCATGTTACTTGGCAGGGACGCCACGCTGGAGCCAGACAAATTCAGCTCTTGCAGGGAGCCCAATCCGCTGAAAACTGCAGGGCTCAGAGTCTTGAGTTTGGGGTTGTTCGAGAGGTCAAGAACCTGCAGGCTCTGGAGACCCGTGAAGCTGTGTGGCTCGATTTCCTGGAGGTCACGCAGACCACTGATGGATAAATAAACCAGATCTTTTAGATGAGTGAAAGCTCCCTTCTTGATGCTGGTGATAGGGTTATCGTCTAGATTGAGGTACCTCAGCTGAAGTCCGGCCAGCCTCGGTACACTCAACAGCCCGTTCGTTGACAAGTTTAAGCTCTGAATGTGTGGCACTTTCCCATGCAGAGCCCTGTGGACTGACACAAGCTTGTTATGAGACAAATCCACATTGACAGGTTCGCCGTTCACTTTGGTAGTGAACACGTCCATGTCGAACTCTTGGAAGCTGTTGTGGCTGAGGTCGACTTCCGTCAGAGGGAGGCCGGAGAAACAGCTCGGGGAGAGGCTCTCCAGGTTGTTGTGACTCAGGTCCACAGCCTCCAGGTATCGCAGCTTTGACAAAGCATTGGGGCTTATCTGAAAATTTAGGGCAAAGGTAAGGGAGACAAAGACAACAAAAATAAAGCATTATATGATTGAGTTTGTTTATTTTGCATGATAAAAATCTTAACATACTAATCTCCAAAATATTAAAACAAGTATAGTAATCAGCAGCTGATTTTTAGACCACTTGGTCCAAAAGAACATACAAAGCTGGTGTGGCAAACACGTTAGCTGGCAGCTTCTTATTTTCACATCCTGCAGTTAAAAATCAACATTAGCGATCTATCGTTTCTGTGCAACCAACTAATATCCATATTCACTCTGTTTTAGCTCTTTTTTGGTCTCTAGCACCTCTAACCCAGAGATATTGCAGTCTTTAGCTGCTAAGTCCTCCACAAAATAGCTGCTAGCTTTGTCTGTTTGCTATGGTACTGGAGAGTTTTGTTTAGTGTGGTTTCACTGCCCTTTTGACTGAAAACAGCATCTTTCTACTGATAAAGACTGTAAATGAGAGCAGCAAGAGTGAGCCATACTGAAAAACCCTTTTTACACAATGTCTACATGAAGTAAGCTAACTTTACTTAACATTAGCCACAAGTTGTGACCAAATTTTTAAAACTGTAGCAGCAAAATTTATGAGCGTATTGAATTAAGGTAAAAACTTTTTCAAAGAAAAAAAACTCTTTTCAGACCCAAAAGTCTATACTTAGGCTCCACTGACCTTTGTTATATGGTTGCTACTTAGGTCCAAGCTAACCAGGGTGGTGTAGCCTGGACCGGCTAGCATGGTGTCGCTGAGCGGGCCGATGGAGTTGGAGGACAGGTCCAGGTGGGCGGTGTCCAGTGGGATGGGGATGGGCATGGTGGTGCTTGGCCCCATCCTTCTGCAGTCCACCCTGGTCAGGCTGAAGCTGTCGAACAAGCCGAAGCTTTCCACCTCACAGTGGCAACCAGGGTGGCAGTTCTTGACACTGCTGGACTGGACGAAGGCCAGCAGCAGCGAAATGCCAAGCCACAGGAAGAGTGCCATTATATTCTGGGAGTAGGAAAAAAAAAATCATTATTTACTTCTAAAACCTTTTATAACTGCCATGTCATAGCACGTAGGAGAAGTTTTCTGTGGTTAAAAATCTCCTTTATCATGTTCAAATCAGCTTTCAAGCTATAATCCTTGTCTGAGAAAAAATGCAGCACCTCAATCAGCAGAACTGATCAGTACACCTTGTCCGAACTACTTCACAGAATGTCCTGTTCGTGGTTTTAGAAGGCAGAGGAGCCTGTCCCTGTGCAAAGGCCATCTCCAAGGTATTTATAAAGCTCTGTATAAATACTTTAAGCTTTTGTTCAAACAACTTGAGTCGCCCAAAAATTCCTCCCTCCCAGTTTGCCAACACATGTGACCTAATTTCTTTTGATCAAAGACTACTTGCCCTTTCCGTGCACTCTAAGTGCATGATTTTATGAGTGAGAATTGAATCGCTGATCCTGATCTTGAATATGGAAAAATTAGATACCCCCACTTACTGAGCTCTTTCTAAGTGTCTCAATGCATTAAGACAAAACAACATCAAATACAAACTCTGTTAAAATTAGACTGTCGTGCAATCTAACACAAAAATGTAATTTATGTGGAATAATAGTAGAAAAGGTAACCTGTAAAAACCATTAATGACAAAAAATCAAAAGGCCTGCACATTCAAAAAAAAAAAACTAATAAAAATAAAATAAAAACAGTGCATACACACCTATAATAAGTGAAAGACAATGAGTGCAAAATGCAGCATAAAGCCAGTTTTGTTGGAAACCGGACAAAAACCTATCGTACCTGAACCTCTGAATGTTCCTGCAGTGTTTGCCGCTGTCAGTCATGTGAATAAATTGAGCTCGACCAGTTCATTTTGAGCAACGTGTGCACACAAACATTCACACTAACACACACACACACACACACACACACTCGCACTTGAACATGTAAAATGGACAGAGGTTAAGAGTTATGCAACAGGCAGCAGAAATGAACAGTCACGGTCGAGGGTTGGTTCTGCTGTGACACAGCAGAGTATCGATTTACAGCCACATCACAGAGTCTTGCAGCCATTTATTAGATTAAATTAAGCATTTAAAATGCAATTAAAGCTTAAGTAAGTCTCTTAGTTGAGGGTGAGACACTAAACTGAAATTATTGATATGATTACTGATAAACTGATCAATGACTGATCAATTACTGATTACTTGACACAACTTAATATGCTGGTGTAAAAGCCTCTCTTGTTTTTCCTGTGTTCTTGAATGCATATGTTACAGAATGACAATGCAATTAACAGGAGGTTAATGTGAGCTGTTCAAAGTCCACAAAGTGCTTTACATAAGCAAATCCAGCCATTCAAAGAAAGTTTTTTCTATCAAAAAACAGTAAGTAATCATTTCTGATCCCGAGTAATGAGTAATGTTTGCTTGATATCTCAGTAGTCTTAGTATGCACAAGTATGCCAAAGAACTAAGCGACTTAGATGTCATCTGTTATCAGGTATATCTAATTATTGTGAGTTATGTAAGACTATGAGGTAACATGTTTGTACAATACTTGTAGGTCAACACTCGCGGGCTTTGCCTCTGGTTTAAAGTCTGCCAAGACAAAGCTGTTCAACTTTGTGCACTGTTTCTTTTGTTTTGACCCGTCAACTCATTAACTACCATGGCTGCCTGTACTACAGAGAATGTCTGAATGTGTAAAAGTAATCACCTGAATGATAAAAGTGTACTGTTTCACTGACTCACTCATCTGTATTTGCAATAACAGAGGAACACAGTGTTTCTTTTGTTTGCTCTCATTTTACCTACATAAAGGGTGAAAGTCAAATATTCATAACGGTACTGATGTGATTTGAAGCACCTTTCGACTAAATCACAGGACACTTTATTCAAAGGAGACAAGCAGAAGAAAAGCTAAAAGTTACTTCAAAAGTTTTGGTAAACTTAGTTTGAGTTCAGTGGTTCATTACAAGTTAATATCTGTAAGTGTATCTTGACCCCATGTTCATCTGTGTGTGTGTGTGTGTGTGTGTGTGTGTGTGTGTGTGTGTGTGTGTGTGTGTGTGTGTGTGTGTGTGTGTGTGTGTTCTGGGTCCCTTCAGCTACAGGATTTGATCAGTCATTAATGTAAATTAAATTACTATTTGAGTCGAGTACAAAAATCTTTAAGTCACTGAACAAAATTTACAAAGATGAACTCGTGTTTAGCTCTTCAGAGGCTGTTAACAGTCCACCAGTGGAATGAATCACACAGATGGGAAACTTATATGAAGCAATGAATTTTCCTTATTTAAACATTTGGTAGCACGTTGAGACCAGATTTCGTGCACAGAGTTTTGGAAATGAACTCACAGATTATACAGCATTTGCTAAATTTGCATTTCTCGTCTATAAATCGCTTCATTAGCTGTCATAAAAATAATAATATCTTCCTTCTCCGCCCTCTCTGCAATTACAAGTTTTGTCTCACCTCAAACAAACTGCAGGCCTCAAAGAGGCAGAGATCTGCGACAAACCACAAAGAAGCCACGTGCAGACTAAACATGGGAAACTGCCAGTAAAACCAAGTGGTCATAGTTTTCTTTTTTTTTTTTTTCCTTTTTAGACGTCTTACCACACCAGACTTCAGCAGCTCGTCATCTCTGTGTGGTTTTCGCGGCCACATTCATCCATCCTTCCTTTCCTCTCCTGCGTCCCTCGCTCCATCTGTTGCTTCAGCGAGGACTGTGAACTTTCTGCACCAGCTGTTCCTCTCAGCCTCACACCAATAAATCTCAGCTAACAGCAAACTGCTGCTGGCACTGCCTTTAAATCAGACACATTCTAACTACTGCAATTACCCAAAGGCTATGGCACTAAATGCAGCGAACCCCCCTGAGTGGACAATTGGCAGAAACCTGTGAAATCACGCCCCGACACCTTCTCACTTTCAGAGGCTTTTTTTTTTTTTTTTTTCCACACCTTTTCATCCTGGGAAAGCAGCACAAAGCCTCTGCCATCCTCTGAGGACCATCAACCATGAGATGTTTGTTTGTTTGCCATCCTGCTGCTCACGTGCGCTGCAGTGATTAGTTTGCATCACATGGTTTATACTTAAGTACGGTACAACTTATCATCCTGCAACTACATGCAGACCTTTGATACAGTTATAATCCAATTAACTGCACATCGGATTGAGGAGTCATTAAATCAATATAAAAGCAACACTTTTATTGCCCTCAAGCAACGTACTTATCTGGAGTCAAATAAAGGATTTATTATTCCACATGAGTACTCTTTATCGAAATATGCCAAAAAAAAAAATCCCATTTAAAGCAGAAGATAGAGTCGACAAATCAAACACGATATCTGCTTTAATTTTTCCATTTAACATCTGTGTCAAACATCATCTCGCCCTAAATGTGTTTGTTATCCTTTAGCGTTCTGGTGTATTCTTCACGTCACTGAAAGCGCCCTCTCCTAAATTTTAATCCTTAAGTTAAAAGCTGAAAACTGTGTAATTAGAAGATGGATGCCACACTAATCCTTTTAAGCCAAATTAATGCATGAAACTGAGCAGGAAGCTGTGAGTTTTATTAAATTGATGCTACTTAAAGAGTTTTAAAACAATTAAGCAGCAATGGGATGCCTACAGTTATGGTCGATAAATACATTCACCAGCCAGGAGACTGATCAAATTCAGTTTTAGAAAAGCTAAAAGAGACCACCTTACAGAAAAAGGCACGACAGACTCACTGGAGGTGCAATTAAACACACTGTCTGAATAAAATATCCACTCTGACAATGACACAGTCTGATGTAATATGTTCACTTTAATTATTTCCATTGTCATCAGGCCCCTACAGATGTCTGAAAAATATCTTATTATCAAAATGCTACTTGAAAAAAACACTTGTCTAAAGCTAAAAAAATGTTTAACTGCCATTTTCACTTATATGGGAGAGAGAGAGAGAGAGAGAGAGAGAAGGAGGCCTTAAAAGGGTAAAATAACAAAGCAAAAGCTGGAAAAGGGATCTTTTAGAGGAGAGAAGAAAATGTGATTTCCATCATCTGTTAAGATGAAGCAGGTAGCAGAAAAAAAATAATCTCAGATGAACTGTCAGATGATGAAGAGTGATTCTACTTTGTCTGTGTGAAGCTTTTGTCAAACAGCTGCCCAAAAGAGAAACAGATGAAGTGTATCAGATGCAACAAATGGGCACAAAAGACTCTGCTGACATACTGACTGACTGATACAGCCGCATTCAGATAAACATATATACAGCCACCATCCAAAGTTTTAAACTTTCCAAATTCATAACAAATCATCTGTACCTGTTACAACTTTGCTACAACATTCTTCAAAGCGTAGCCCCCGGTTGGAGCAATCATTCTCCATTAAAATAAATCACAGACACCTCAGTGGTGTCTTTACAAGACTTAGACCTTTTTGATGAAAATATTCCTACGTACAGCCCTGCTGATTGTCAGAGTCACAATAGGAAGCCATCTATGAATCGTCACTTAATAGGGTTGTTACTTGCGTTTGAAGTCAAAGATTGCATATTGACACACTTGGAGATGCAGAATGCTTCAGCATTATGCCTTGGGGATTGGAAACTTATGACTTTAAAGAATATTTAAGTTTTTAAAGTTTAAAATCATTATTGGTTGGCAGTTACAAACCCTCATGTATCGTCATTTTACTTCTTTTCTCCTTCTTCTTTTGTCTCTTCTCTCTAAAAATGTCAGGTCCCTACCAAACACTGCAGCAGCTATAATTTACACTTGTATTTCAAGTAGCACTGCATTTCAGTCTGACACTTCAGTCTCTATTATCCATGACAGCTCACTTACTTGTATGCTACTTATTGTTATCTATTGTTATAATCAGATGATTTGTTCCTGTTTTTAATTGCACATACATCAGAACATTTTGTCTCAATATCTCACGTTTAAACTACAAAAACAGACGTTTTAAAGGGCTCCACTCTTATACATATCAATAGTCAGAAATGTATATTTCTACTTTATATAAAAAAGAAAAGCGAAAAAAATAATTTATGTTTTTTAATAAAATGAGAGCAGAAAGTGAGAAATGTGTCCCCATCTATTCTATGAGCCCCACCCCCCCAAAAAAAAAGGGGCGCTACCTTGACGCTTGATGCTCCCTGACGTTACGCCGGTCTGATTAAAGAAGGAGTCGGTCATGAGTCTGCAGTTCCGCGGCCGGTCGACACGGAGCATCAGCCGAGAGGCAAACCACGGAGATCTGAGGGCTCCACCACAGTCTTTAAAGGCAAACTACCCGATACTAATTTCACATGTGTATCACTAACTACCTTGACATGACATCCCCGCCCCTTTCAGCTGTCAATCATAGCTCCTCATGCCGCCTCTGGGCGCATCCCTCTCTAAAGTTCAGACACTTCGTAAAGTTTTCTCTCTACGTTTGATTAAATTGCGGTTTTAAAAAAAAAACGCACCAGGTCACTTCAGTGATCGGGACACCAGGGGCGGTTTCTTAAACGCGGAGGCAAACGTGAAATCTGATCTGACCACAAAGGTCCGCTGGTCTGCTGCGTTTCTGGATCCGAAACTACGCCGCTGATAGACGAAGACTTGACACGCACTTTTTATGACAAGACGAGGAAGAAGGAGAACAGTAAAAACTGACCAACTCTCATTACTTTTACTGGATAAACTATGTTCCGAGTGACTTACTTTAGTGCCTTTCATCCAGACAGTCCACTTTTCGGTCGTTTTTTTTTTTTCACCTCACCGCTCCCATTTTCCAGACCCCCGCAGCGCTCCTGTGTCCCGCTGGTCTGCGTGTCTGCTGGTCCGCATGAGCGGCGCGGATCCCTCAGCGTGTCTGCCCCGCAACGATAAACTGCCAGGAGCTGGAAACTCTGGGACACACTCGTCTGTTCCCATCCCATAAAGTCTTCGCTTCGCTTTTTAGCTATGAAGTCTACAGGCGTGCAAGATGAGTGCGCTTCCGGTTTATGCTTTCCAAAACAAAATGTCTTAAAAATTACGGCAAATTATTTGACGTGGGTTCGTTTTGCTTTAATAAATAGCCTTCTTAAAATAGACAAAAGTACACTGATGTGAATGTTAATCTGGTTATGTCAGTTACGTTTTTCGTTGTATTGCCTTGGTAACGGTTGTCATGGCGTTTTTATTGTTAGGTCATACGGTCATATTAATTTAATTGATCATTAGCTTAAATAATAAGCAAATATAGCCTTAAGTCTGTTTTTCATCTCGGTAGTTACAAATATATATTTTTTTATATTTTATGCACACTTAAATGTGAACATGCACAGAAAGAGAGAGTGATGTGAAAGAGAGATAAGAGAGAAAAAGAGCAACAGATGAGAGAGTTTCAAACAAAAGCACCTACATTTATAAAAAAATAAAGAAGAAAAAAAAGTCTGATTTTATATTTTTTTTCCACACTACAGACACTCTGAACTGTCTCCGTTTGCCAACGTTACACTTTTATTTTTGAAGGCCAATTCGTGTAACTTCCGATCTCAGACTCCTATTCCAGGTAGTTTTATCCCGTTTCACAGTGCGCACTCTAGTGGAGGCGCCGCAAACAATGCCACATGAAAAGAGAAGCTAAAAAACTGTTGCACAACAAGGCAACAGTGTGTTTTAATTGGCCAGAAGTTCTCATTTTTGATAAAACTGATTAAATGAACAATGTGAACAGGAAACCCAGGCTCTTCCTGTTTCTGCCTGAGTAACAAATTAGCTCTGTTTTTTTTTTGCACAGAGAAAAAGAACTCAAGTTAAAAAATAAAAACAAACATAAGCAATAATTGCAAAGGCAGATCCTGCAGTTTTATGTAAAAATAACTTGATTAAATGCTACAGATAATTTTACTGATAACAGATCATTACAAAGTGTGAAAAAAAATATATTAAACTTACACCCTCAGTCATTTCCAAACAAAAGAGGCAAACAAAACAAAGAAAGGCATAACCTGTGCTCTTACTGTCATATGCAATAGAAACCCATGTGGAGACATTACGTTCTGTAATAAGTTCAGCAGAAAGAGGGAAAACACAGGTCAAGTGTGATGAATTATGGTGAACATCTGTTGCCGCTCACACAATACTGAGGGGCCTACGCTCTTCGTCTGTGCCTTCAGCCATTGTTTTCCTCATGAGAGCATGACAGCATCACAGTACACACCCACACAGCACAACTTACACTCACTTATGCTTGTGCTCTCAAGATTCAATACAAAAAAAATGTGAAAAAAGTATGTTGATTCCGGTCCCTCAAATTAAAAATAAGTACACTGTACGTTGTGATGGAGAGAGAAGTCTAGTTAAACATGCTATTTAGTGCTGGAGGAGTAGATTTTTGTGTACACAAACACACATCTTGTCTTTTGGAGGCCTGGTCACTACAACAGGACGGAGGGTGTCTGGGAATCTTCCAGGCTGTAAAGATAAGATAAGAGCAGAGGCAGCTGGTATGTCCCAGCACAAGTCTGTAAAAAAAAACATAAAATCTCAGAACCAGTGAAAAAAAACATGATATACATTAATGAATATCAAGTGATACTTTGAATAGAAAATAGTGTGTGTAACATCCTTGCCTTTACCATGAAATGCCTTTAACTGGTGGTGTAACTTAACTGTTTACATCAGGAAATAAAAACACCTACCGGTTCCTGCTCATATTCAAGCACACTAGGACAAAGGTAATGCCAAAGGAGTACAATTAAGAGGAAAGTAGAAACTTTCCATATGTATGAAAGTACTTTGTGAATACTGGGTACCTACAGGGTACAGTGCTGCTAAATAGAGCCGATCAGTTGACAACAATGACACCCTGTGGTACTTCTGAGGTAATTATGGTATAATGTATTTCTTTGTTGTCATGTACTGAAAGAGTGGACACTCTAGCCTGCAACCTAATATTTACATGTAATTTCATGGTAACACGGGAAGAAAAGCAGATATGTTATCACACAGCCCATACCTCTCATATTACTGTTTTTTATATCAGGTTAGAACATTGACTTCCTTAAAATACAGCCTGCACTCCTAATATTATTGTGTGATTACAGTGTGAAGAGGAAAGACGTGACCATATAATGAATGTTTTACTGATTAAGACAGAAAAAAGTGGGCTGCTCTGAACTTCTGAATGCTTCCTTATTCATCTGTCCTCCCCCTGTTAAGAGTGTGTCACTCAAAATACTCCTACAGGTCAAAAGAAGAAGTACAGGCAGTACAGTGCACTAAGTGTCATTGCAGGCTTTACCAGTAGATGGCGCCAGAGCTACAGATATACACTGGAATTCAGTAAATTTTGTGACTGCACTGTAAACTTGATTCTAAACACATAAGAAGTTTCACTGTAAATAAAGGGAAATTAAAAAATGTTGGCAGACAGTGCAGCACATTACAGCTTTTAGTGCAAATTCACATCCTCTGCCTCAGTTGTGACCACAAATTGTGTTATTGTATTCTAAATAGGTCTGATTTTACTGATCATGCTCATGCTGATTCTGAGTTACTCTGAATATGTTGGCTAGTCTGTAAGGTGACAACTGCAATCTGAACCTAAAAAGTTTACTTTATAAGTTTAGAGGTCACATAGTTCATAATACTGATTAAACCTTCTCACTCTTTTCTGTTGCACAAGCATCATTCAAGGATGGCCTTGCAATTAAACAGACTTCAGCTAAATTTTAATATGCAAAGTGTAAATATAGCTCAAAATATGAATACACAGTGATTTTGCTCCCTGGTGTTTCCATTTTCGTTTCACTGGTGTATTTTTTTCCATCCATCTACTCATTTATTTGTTATCAGTCCAAGGACATGTTGTCCTCCTTTCCACACTCTGCACTTCCCATTTTCCTCTTTGTTCCAAACTGCATAATAAGAGAGATGTGACTTTGCTATTTTGAGTCAGAAACATCTCGAGTTCACCTCTCACTTCTACTTTTTTTGAATGACTGTTTATGTAGTTTATTACCTTTTTAACTCAATCATACTATTTTGTGAAGAATATGTGTGTTTTATCTCAGCGTGTTCATTATGAAGCACAGAGCTCGTCTCAGGAGCAGCATCACATGTGTCCGTTCACCGCTCGCTGACTGGACAGAGCGCTGAGTCGCCACTTCTGTCCTCTATTCCTGGATGCAGGACAGCGGTGTCAAGGTGGTGCGTTTAAGAGGCTCATCAGCTTATGTGGGATATGGGTCAACAAAGGTGGAGTCACACTCCGGCTCCATATGCACACAATGCAATGCAATATTCTTATTCCTGCAACATTTTTTATAATGTTTCTTTACAGGCTTGTAGTTTTCGCTTTGTAGTCAAGACTGTTTATGTCCTCAAACACATTTACAGTTGTATAGGTGATGGAGAGGTGGGGGGAACTGAGGTGACTGAGGAGGTGGACGTGTCTGTCTGTCTCACACACACACACACATATCGAAGAACACACCTACACATGCAAACACAGAAAACAGCTTTAATTTGATATTAATTGAAGTATTTTCTTTGCTCACTAAATGCTTATATTGTTTCTACCTACATTTAAAAACAACAGGCCTGTCTATGTTCTCTTTCTTGTAATTTATTCAACAGGAAGTAACAACAGTTTTTTTTATGTTCAATTGTAAATATTTTTGCATTTCTAATTTATCCATAATATCAGGAAACAGTGGCATCTTTTAACATCAGTATGGTGTTTTTCTTTATTATTTCTTGGACATGGTGTTTACTTCATATCTCTTTCTCACATACAGCTTTTCTATAGTCAACAAATGGATCTTTTTATTTATTTTTGTGGTTGTTTTGCTCTGTAATGATCACCAACTTGATCTACAGTGTAATCACTACCCCTGCAGGGTATGATTGGTTCTGTTAAGTCATCCATCCAGCCCATATTTTGCCTTTAGCGCTGTCATGCAAGGTTGATGTTGTGGCAACCAGCTGTTCCCGGACTCATTTGCTAGGCAAGGCTGCTTCACCTGGTGCAGCCTTTACAAAAAATAAAAAATAAAGAGCTGAAAAGACTTACGCAGGCAAAACGCAGCAAAAAAACACTCAGTGGACCCACAGGGACAGCCCTTCGTTATCTTTAATTATACCACCACTCCACCAGGGTTCAAATTCATTTAATCTGTGGAGCCTGCTGTCCTGCGGGCATATTAGCCCAATTAAAGCACGGTTCAGGTGTCTTTATGCAATGTGGTTCAGACATCTCTAGCGAGAAAACACATCAGAAAACGTACTAAATCTATTATATCATATTCGTATCTGCATTTTAATGAGAAAAAATATATATTTGTGGCTATATTTTCAGAGGAGTTTGTTAGCTGACAGAGGGGGGAAAGGCCCTGTTTTCTATCCAACCTGCATGATAACAAGGCTTTTAGAGTAGACTAAGGCCTGCTGTCAATCCTCTTATATCGTGCCTCACTGAAAATGGATTAGTGAGTAACACCTACGTTTGGGCCCCCGGGTCACTTTGGAAGGATTTAATTGAATGGGCCCGTAGCTGACACTATCCTCCCATATTGGTAGCTAATACATCAAAAACTTATTTATTTTTATTGATTTAAAAGGTCTTTTTTAGGGGGGAAGGCTCATTTTTGGACCTGGCTTACTTTTTTTTTTACTTATCTGGAATATTTAATTGTATTTCTTTCATTGACATAGGCCTATTTGAAATCAAGAAACCCCCGAGCATCAGAGCTAATGCACCCTGTGAACGGAGATGTTTGTGGAAACGCGCAGGAGCCTTCAGAGGCATTGACTGCGGGACGTAAGTAGCTCTCCAGGGTGCTGAAGTTGTCTCCAAACGCGACAGACGCCAGCGCCCGAGCTCTGCCAGTCACTTCCAGCCAATAATCCCAACACGATGACTTGGCCGCGTCTTCATCGGGGCGACGCCGCGGCTCCTCGGGGCGAGTAGGCGAGATTTTGGGGATGGTTAGGTGACGGATTGTGTGGATATTCAGAGAAGCAGATCCAACAGGACACCTGTAACCTGTCTCATCGGACCTCGGAGCTGTCCTGATGGCATCAAATAAATGGTCAGTGCATTTATTTACCTGTATGCATACTTTTCAAAATAGCCATCAAATGGAAATAATAAATGTATACGATTTTATGGTTATTTTTACCCGTTTTGCAGGTGTTACTGGTCTTACTGATAACTCAACAGTGAATACACAGATTCACTACCTGGACTCCCTGGAAAGACAATGCAACATATTCATCCCGGTTTCAGAGGGGCGCTATGGGAGTCCAATCATCCGTGTATGCCCATCATTAAGAGCAGGCCGACTTTAACGACGCTGCCCTTTTACAACTTCCTGCTATGGGTCCTCCTCGGAGTGTTGACGTTCCCCTGTTGTGTCCGATGTTTGATATTAAAAGTGGGGGTCCTTGGCCCTTGGAACTGCGACCCTGTTTACTACAGAGCCCTTCCTGCTGCAGCCGCCAGGCTTGCCGTGAACAGGATAAACGGGGACCTAAATCTGGATCTGGGCCTGAAAATGGACTTCATTATCCTGCAGGAGCCTTGCGAAACCTCCAAAGCCCTCACTGCTTTTATTCAATATGAGGAGTTGGCTGATGCTTTTGTGGGCCCCACCAACCCGGGGTACTGTGTTGCAGCTTCTCTGCTGGCCAAGAACTGGGACAAGGCCATCTTCTCTTATAGTTGTGTTAATTATGAGCTGGACCGCGTCATAGGATACCCGACATTTGCCAGGACAGCACCGTTTCCCTCTGAGGTGTTGTTCACCGTGTTGAAACACTTCAGGTGGGCCGGTGTTGTGGTGGTCTCATCCAATGAGGATATTTGGAAGGATACAGCTGGGAGAGTTGCTACTGCTCTGATGAATAAGGGGCTTCCGGTTGGTTTGGTCGCATCTATGGGTTTAAACGAGACTGAGGTGGAGAGCACGCTGCGCAGGATCCAGGCTGCAGGGGAGGTCAGAGGTGAGTCTGTGCTGAAAGTGATGCAGGAGTTTACCACATTACACTGACAAATGCGTCTGTTTGATATTATTACAAGAGGAGAAATTACAAAGTAAGATCAGAATAAATCTATGAGCAAAACAGCAGATTTATAGAAAGAAATGATGTAACACCAGGGATATAAATAAAGGGGAACAGATGGAAACAACTTGCAGAATTCAAAATCCCAGCTGCACACATCCTCTTCAGAAGGCTTAATACTCCACCTGACCAGGAAGCCATTTTGACTCTGCAGGCAACACCTTGTGGTCATGGTGACCTGGACAGCAATTTCATTTGTTCATTTACAACACTAATAACCTCTATCTTTAACATTTGTATGCCTTTATTTGATCATATGGAGTTGACAGGAATGACAAAAGATGAAATCAAAGCCGGCTTGGTTAAAATATTGCAGTTGTTACATTGTCAGGGAATAGTAAGACCAAAATTCCTCAAGAAATCCCCTCTTCTTTTTTTAATCAGTCAAAGTGCTGTAACTAAGTACATTCACTACTTCTTCTACTCAATAGAGCAGTATTTTTGTGAACTTTTGGGATAAATTGCAGTCACTCCTCTTGAGGGAAACATCTGCATACTCTTTCCAGCCCTGCATTTGTCAGATACTTGCACATTAGTTCATAATGACACAGAATTTAGTCATGTTATCACTCTACATGTCCATTAAACTAATATTTTTTTCTTTCTCCGTTGCAGTCATTATTATGTGCATGCACTCAATCCTGGTTGGAGGGGACCAGCAAGCCACTTTTCTTCTCAAAGCACAGCAAATGGGTCTGACTTCGGGAAAGTACGTGTTCGTGCCCTATGACACCCTCCACTACAGCGTCCCCTACACCAACGTCTCCTACTTCCCCTTGCAAAACAACAGCAGGCTAAGGGAGGCCTATGACGCTGTGCTCACCATCACTGTGGCCTCTGAGCCTTTGTCCTTCAACGATGCATTCACTGCCGCCAAGAGGAGCGAGGAAGTCTCGCTGGCTGTGCAGTCGGAGCAGGTAGGAAAACAAAGAAAAGCTTCACAGTTTGCTTTAATTTAATCACTGACCATGAAATAATCCAACAACTTCCTTCACAGTCTTTAATACACGCAAAAAGAAATCCAAAGTTAATATGAGTCTCTGTGAATTGGAAAAATCAAGCATGAATATTCCAAAGTTACAGCATTTAATAGAATAAAATGTACTCAGTTTGTTTCTGTCCCTCTACCAAAGCCACACAAGGACAGACTGTCCAGGAAAGTTTATTCTCATTTTTAAATAACTGTTCACAAAGTGGGTCACATTTTGTATTATTTGCCGTGTAGTTAGCAGAAAATGACCCACTTTGTGGTTGCTGTTCATCACCCTATATATGTACCTCTCATTTCAGCTCATGAAAACATCCAATAGCATACTCTGAAACACCTGAATTGCTGCTTATCATTTTTAAAGAGAAAATGATTTAAAATAGATAAAATACTCTATTAATACATCATTATGATTTCATCATGCTTTCTGCAGGTAAACCCCCTCTTTGGAACTATCTATAACAGCATCTACCTGCTGGCCAAGTCCGTCCACAACGCCAGGAGACGAGGCATGCAGCTGTCAGGCTCAAACTTGGCCTATTTCACAAAGAACACAACCTTCAGTGGCTTCAACCAAAAAGTCCGGGTTGACACAAGTGGGGAAGTTAAGACCAACTATGTCATCCTGGACTCTGACAACAGGGGGAGCCAGCTGTACCAGACCTATCTGGTGGATCTAACGTCTGGAGTGCTTCGTTTTGCTGGGAGATCCATTAATTTTCCAGGAGGATCTCCTCCACCATCTGACTCCAGCTGCTGGTTTGACAAGAATGCCGTTTGCACAGGAGGTATGAGAATATGGGCGTGGATATGTATGAATGTGTTTGCTCCATGGTTTTGGGCATATTCTTCCTATTTTTTGTCAGGGTTAAGTAACAATTTTGTACTCCCTACAACATCAAGTTACCTGTTGTCACCCTCAGGTGTGGAGGTCACCTACATCATAATAGTGTTTGCTGTCATCTTCATTCTGGCTGTAGGAGGGCTCGGGATCAGTCTTTATATCAGGTACAGCCTCTGAACACTAACAGATTCAGCCTTTTTATGTAGAAGGATTTGGTTATCACATAATCTGCTGTAAGCAAAGTAACTGATGTCCTGTAGTTTGAGTTTAAATTGACCTCCCACCAACTGCTAACATGTACCAGCATGAGCTCCTCTTGTTCATCATATTTTTGCTCCAAAGATGTGGAATTTTAGGAAACATACTGCTATTGATTGAACTAAAATTCTTACCTTTTTGAAACCTCGTTGGCAGGAGGAGACTTCAACAAATCCAGCTGGTCAAAGGTCCCAATCGGATCCTCCTGACCTCAGAGGATCTTACGTTTATCAATCCTCAGCTTAGCAAGAAGGTAAGAAGCATCACTGAGTGACAGTCATCAAATCAAGCTCAAGCAGGTTTATCTATGTGGTTCAAGCAAAATAAGAAAACAGAATCAACATAAATAGAGAATTTAAAAAAAAAAATTAAATAAAGTAGAGAATAAAACTCTTGATGATAAAAGTAGAAATACAATAAAAATAAACATAAAATGGAGTACACAATATTAATGACAAAAGATGGAAAATAAAACCCACCCAGTAAAAATAATACAAAAAAGAATGGACAAAATCAAATGATATACAACATTTTAAAGGAACAGCAACAATGTCAAGTGGAGGGCAAGTCACAATTAAAGCTTTCAGGCTTGAAGGTCTAAACTTTTTTAAAGGGTTCTTGTTGCATGTCTCATAGCTTCTGGGATGTAAGTGACCAAAACTGCATTTCTGATTTTCTTTAATTTGCTCCAATAAACCAACAAACTGCTGTTTTGAAAGAGCTGAAGTTTCTCTGTGTTTCATCAGGAGACCAGTAAAGAGTGTAGTAATGGATGTGCACATCTGATAATAAACAAAGTGTTTTAGCAGAGAACTCATCTGTTTGATGTCTCACAGAAAATCACTTTAGAGGATCTGAGTGAGTCCAAAAGCGCCATGGAGGAGAAATCTGCAAACCGCTCACACTCTGTGAGCAGCATGCAGACGGCAACTCATGAGACCACCAATGTAGCCGTTTATGAGGTGGGTGACATCAAAGAATACATGCATATATTGCTTCAGCCTGTGTGTGCAATTCACAATGTGTGAACATGATACATACCAGTTCAATACCCCTCTGAGAAAGAAAAACCATCTGTTTGTTTGTTTGTTTTGTAATATTTCCAAAAAACATATGTGCACAACGATACTCAAGACAAAACCTTTATTCTACTGTAATATAACAAGGCTTCTTCTCCAGGGCGACTGGGTGTGGCTGAAGAAATTTGAGGAGGGACATTTCAAGGAAGTGAAGCAAAGCACAACCAAGATTTTCACAAAGGTAGGAAAGTATTACTCGGCATATGAAAAACTGCACACTATTGTGTTTTTACTGTAATAAGATGGATTAGGCCTCATGTACAAAATATATATTTAAAAGCTAAAAAACTATCCAGTAACAATAAATACTGATATTATTATGCTATAATTATCTTCATGTCAACTTGTCTGTCTGTCTGTTTTCTCAGATGAAAGACCTGAGGAACGAGAACGTGAATCCGTTCCTCGGCTTCTTCTCGGACTGCTCCATGTTTGCGGTGGTGACGGAGCACTGCTCACGGGGCAGCCTGCAGGACCTGCTGAGGAACGAGGATGTTAAATTAGACTGGATGTTCAAATCCTCACTTTTGCTTGACCTCATCAAGGTAAAACACTACTTTATTTTACATAATTGGTAGTGATATTGAGTGTTACCTGTATCACTGACTAGACTGTCTAACCACTTGTTCTTCCAGGGTATGAAATACCTTCACCACAGAGATTTCCCCCATGGCAGACTAAAATCTCGTAACTGTGTGGTAGACGGACGTTTTGTCCTCAAGATTACTGACTATGGCTTCAACGAGCTGCTGGACTCTCAGAAAGCTCCTTTAGAAGAACCTCCTCCTGATGGTATCTGCATGTTTCTGACCAGCCATAAACTTTATAGTATTAATGATGATTGTCCTTTTCTGAAGTATGATGCTGAGACTAGGGTGATGGCTTTAACTCTGGCATCGCATGCATACACAAATTCCATGTATTTATTTCAAATGTTAGCAACCATCATGTTTCTAAATCCTCTCTCTTTTTTTGCACTCAGATCTGTTTTGGACAGCTCCAGAGTTCTTAAGAGACCTTGCAATCTCACGTAAAGGAACCTACAAGGGAGATGTGTATAGCTTTTCCATCATCCTTCAAGAGGTGGTGGTGAGAGGGCCGCCTTACTGCATGCTGGGTCTACCACCTGAGGGTATGCATGGAGGGGATGTAAATAAAGAGTAACTGTACAATTGAAGGGATGTTGTTTAAGAAGTGTATTTTTCAGGAACGCAGCATGTGCAACATTTTGATTTGGCTGTCATCTATGTTTTCTGCTGCTATGATGCAGCAGAGCTCATAACTAAAAGAGTAACATAATACTAATACTGTACATATTCTAACTTGAAACCTGATTGACATGATGCGTCTCCTCACCAGAGATCATCCGTAAGGTGAAGAAGCCTCCTCCGATGTGCCGCCCCACCGTGGCCCCGGACCAGGCTCCACTGGAGTGTATCCAGCTGATGAAGCAGTGCTGGAGCGAACTGCCAGATCGCAGGCCGACGTTTGATGAGATCTTTGACAGGGTATGTTTTTAAAGGCACCGTTGTTGTGATGGAGGAAGTACACAGAAAATACAAACACCATGGTCTAAAATAATAATATTTCCAAAGTCCTGAGTTCAATGTCATTTACAAACATAAGAAAACACGTATCATAAAGGATGATTTATTTTAAATTGTAATGAGCTAACAGGCTAACTGCAGCGCTTGAGTAAATTCACCTAGTTACCATCCATCACAGCCCCCATGTGGCCTGCTGAGTTTTAATGTTATCCCACTCAAGGAAACCAATTTAAAATATCACACACATCGTTGACCATGATTCTGTATTTCTTTATGAGTAGTTCAAGCTGATCAACAAGGGTAAGAAGACCAACATCATCGACTCCATGCTGAGGATGCTGGAGCAGTACAGCTCCAACCTGGAGGACCTCATCCGAGAGAGAACAGAAGAGCTGGAGGTGGAAAAACAGAGAACTGAGAAGCTTCTGTCAGAGATGCTCCCACCGTGAGTTATTAAATTCACAAATACTTGCATAAAAGTGAGAAAACCCAAACATATTGACAGTAGAGTTAAGCTCACAAAGAATAATCAACTTTCATTTAGTTTCACACATAAAATTGGTTCTTGTAACGTTTCTGCTCCTCCATCTTCAGTTCTGTGGCTGAGGCCCTGAAGACCGGCGCCACAGTGGAGCCGGAGTACTTTGACCAGGTGACCATCTACTTCAGCGACATTGTGGGTTTCACTACCATCTCCTCGCTCAGTGATCCCATCGAGGTGGTCGACCTTCTCAATGACCTCTACTCTCTGTTTGACGCCGTGCTTAGTAACCACGACGTCTACAAGGTCAGAGAATATTTTCCAAAATCTAATTTTTTACCAGTGTGTAAAGATGAGTTTATAAAGATATTGAGTTCCCCCTTTAAATGAGTCTCATTGATAGTATTTATATTAACACATAATCAATCCATGGGGTTGTTTGTAACGAGGATGTTTGGACTGAGAGACCAAAGTTGAAGTAATATTAATACTGACTTCTTTTGATGCTTTTTAATAGTATCTGTCTATAGTTCACATGATCTACACTAATGGGGCCATAAGCAAATAAATTTGTTGACATTATTTAGGTGGAGACCATTGGTGATGCCTACATGGTAGCATCAGGGCTGCCAAAGAGAAACGGCAACAAACACGCTGCTGAGGTGGCCAACATGTCTCTGAACATCCTCAGCTCAGTAGGAACCTTCCGTATGCGGCACATGCCGGACGTGCCCGTCAGGATACGCATAGGAATCCACTCAGGTGAGAAAGTTCAAGAGTCTCCTTGTGTTAACCTTTTTGCTCCAGTTGAGCAGGTGATCCAGTGCCTGTGCACACCCCCTCATGGCATCTGTGTTTTCAGGGCCCTGTGTTGCTGGGGTGGTAGGTCTGACCATGCCTCGGTACTGCCTTTTCGGAGACACCGTCAACACTGCCTCTCGTATGGAATCCACTGGGCTGCGTGAGTATCCTACACCGTAGTGTTTGTTTTTCCAGGATGGTAAAGGCACGACCTGCCAGGCTCTGCTTTTAACAAACCTTTACCACCAACATGGATGGGTTCTTCTCTGCTTCAGGCATGTGATCTCAGCCAAAATTAAATAGGTTCAGAGCCCTAAAAAGCTGGTTTGTAAATTAAACCAGAGAGTAGCAGGCTTCCCCTCAGAGCCTTCCAGAGGTGAATCAAAGTGGGGCAGATCATGACTTTACCATCCTACGATAAATAAAAAGATTTGGCGTTCTGTGCTCTTACTCTCCATATTTTGTTGTGTTGTTTCTTGTTTTTCTTTGGTTTAATTTTGTGTTTTCTTCTCTTTGTCCCTCAGCTTATAGAATCCATGTAAATATGAGCACTGTGAAGATCCTCCATTCTCTTAATGAGGGTTATAAAATAGAAGTTAGAGGCAAGACGGAGCTGAAGGTAACAGTCTACAGAGTCACATTTTACTTCTGGTTAATTTGCACTAGACATACTTTGAGAGTTTACTAATCAGAGCTGAAGAATATGGAAAGAAAAAAATCATGTTGGGACTATTTTGACATGTTGCATTTGTGAAATGAGTCACAATTCTATGGGAATAATGATTCTTAGATTTCATTTTTGAATATATAAAATATGAAGAGAAAATAAATGATGTGATTTTGCAGGGGTTTGTACCAAATGAGCATGTCCCTTACATCTAAAGAATGAGATTTTTAAGCTAGGGCGACTCTGTCATTAGTTAACTACAGCAAATCAATATATAACAGTTCGTCTTCTGTGCTTCTGTGATCATATGCTTGCCCATAGTGTAGTTTAAGTTAGAAAAAAGTTAAGTGTCCAGTCCTACCATTCATTCATGCCTTGTTTTTTCAGGGTAAAGGTATTGAGGAGACTTACTGGCTTGTCGGGAAAACTGACTTTACAAAGCCTTTGCCAAAACCACCAGAAATCAAACCAGGGTAAGAGCTCCGACCTACTGCTGTAACGTGAAATTATCGTATCTCTAAATCTTAATGAAAAATAACTAAATGTGCACAACTCTTCTCATATGTAGCGATTAAAATAAGCATTAGGAAAACTGTCACTTATTAAACCCACCTTTCTTCTGATCTTTAACGGCATGAGATCCACTGAGCCCTGTTTTTAAGCTTGACAAGAAATGTTCACCTGTTTTAATAATTCAGTTTGCAGTTAAATTTCAAAGGATGTTTCGCTTATCTAGAGTTGTCAACATGTAACCGTCTGCTGCCACTGGTTTATTTTCAACTCATGCAATTGCAACTATGTGAATGTTACCTCAGGGAAGACAATCACGGGCTGAACCCTGAGGATATCGCTGCGTACAGGAGAAAAAAAGCTGAGAAAAAGGCTTGACCTTCTTAGTACAGACACAGGAGGTAGAGAACTGCATGCCAGCTGGTGTTGTGTTGTGGTTAATGTTGCCGTGGCTGTCAGATCCATGTGACCAAATGCAACCTCTAAGCCTGCACGGACACAATTTTCAGTCACTGATTCTTGAATCTTATTGATTGCACTGAGACCTGCTCGTCTCATTAATCTCTTGATCTTATCACTTTCCACAGCTTCTTAAGCCGATTGGGGAAAGCCCTCTTTGTTTAGTTCATTCACTTTTATTGTGGCTGGCTGGCACTCTTGCATGATTACCTCTCATTTATTATACTGTGCTTTTGGCTGTTTGTTGTGTTTTTTGTCTGCTTTGTGGTACCTTTTAATAGTATTTCCTAGTCTTAAATTCAAAAAGTTCTGTCTAAAACAAATGTCTCTCAATGCTTGTCCTGACTCCACCTGTATATTTTTCAGGGACAACTGGCAGGAGATGGTGACAGAGGAGATCAAGACCCTTTTTCGCAAGGCCAACAGGCAGGTGGACAAAAAGATCTGAGCAACAAGAAATGAAGGAAAGATGCGAAAGAAGCAAAACTAGCAGATCAGAGGAGAGGAGAGGAGGGCCTATCCAGAGAAAGAAAGGGACTAAGAGCCAGGAGGGGTGGGCATGCATAGGGCACCACCCAGCCTCTCTCTGGGGCTTAATGCAGACTTGCTTAAGAGGATTGTCCATCGACTGGCTAATCTGCCTGCAGCCAGCGCAGCAGAAAACAGCGGTGCTAATGTAATGAGAGTCGTTGCATTACCTGCCTACTTACCTGCTGCCAGTAGCACAATAAAGCTGCACCGCTCCTACACAAAGGATGCACTCATTTACTCCTCTCCGCCCTCACTGGCCACTGAGTGGTCAACTAATTCAGGGCAACCAGAGGTTTACCCATCAGAAGAACGAACACCCCAAACGCCTATTTCAAAATGAAATGTTGTGTTTACTGGTGAAAATATATGTTTTTTTTTAGTTTACCATGAAAGCTCATGATAGAGTCATGGGGCTCAGGCTGTTACTCAGCCGTGGCTGAATATTATATTTATTTATTATTATTATTAGCTCTCCAAAGTTGGAGGCAAAGGCTGCTACTGTGTAAAAGAGTGAAAGAGAAATTTGTCATGGATACTTCTACTAGTAGAGCTGATAAACAAGCACAAGTTGGTCGAGTCATTTTTAGCTCATTTCTTCAAATCATGTGGTACAACATTAAAACTGTAACACTTTTATTCAGACTAATAAAAGGGTGATTGTGCTTGAAGGGAAATCAATAATTCCAATACCAAACCAATAATTCTATAATTCAGTCAAAGGAATTTAAATGTCTGAATATACATTGTGTTCCTGCAGTTTTTGTTTATTATCAACATTAGTACAAATCCTAAATTATTTGAATGAGTTTTACCAGAAAAGTTACTTGTGGTGGCCATTTTTTTTAACTTTTCAGGATTATAAGAAATTCAAAACTTGTTTTGTGACATCATGGGTTTGCAGCTGTTTTTAATATCTTGACACAGAGATGATGTCAAAGTCACTGTTGTAAACAAATCCATAAATGGTTATTTCTGAGTTTAGAAGAGCAAATTGTGTAAAATGTTGATCACAGCTGAAAATGTTACATCTTTTTTCCACTAAAGATAAAGTTATACTGTAATAATGTTCCACTATGGTTAATTTGAACTTGTTTCCACTTTCCCTCAGAGATGCTCATGCAAGAGCACCATCTAGTGTTCAAATTGAGGACAACTGAATTATAATTTCATCAAGGACAGAGTGGATTAGAGAAAAAAATGCAACATGTTTGCTGCAGTTTAATAAAAAAATGCATATAAAAACAAGGAAAATCCAGAAAACAAACACAAGAAATGTTTAAAAGCTGATTTGAAAAGATGATATCACCTTTGTTATTTGATGAGCAAGTGTGTGAAAGTGTTGTTTTTCAACCTAAACCCCTAAAATGAAGCCACCCCAATTATTAATATAATCTGGAAATAATCCCCTGTATCTCATCATCACATCTCATATAAACGCTGTCTATAGGAGTAGCTTCATTCATGCTTGGTTTACAAAACAACTGCAGTCAGTCTATAACGTGTATATTGTGTAATTTATATGTTGTTATTTGTCTTGTATATTATCATTGCATTGCAAAGGATATGGTTTATAAAAATATAATGTATTTATTAAGTAATTAAATCATTCATTTGTAACACATTCAGTGTTTGGGAGTTTTAACAGTGTAACAGATCCATTACTCAGTTTAACCAGTGGGTGGCACTACAACACTTACAATGAAATCCTTCAGGCATTTGTTTCATGCAAAGGGACTGCATTGTTGTGAAACAGAGATTATTTTAATGGTTTTTGAATTCTTTAACATATATTTGTGAGGAAATAAAACAATGCACAGAAAAAAACTTCCTCAAAAAATATAGTATTTGTGAAATGCACCTTTAAAACGGATCATTTTGATTCTTTTGCCAACCTGCCTACCTATGGAAGCAACCAATGCAACCTGCTGCATTGTAGCTACACTTTTTCATTTGATGTGCTAGACTTGCAGGAGATTAAGTTTCCCCACTCACCATGAGAACCTTGCACTCCAGTTTTTGCTCTGCAGAGGCTGCTTTTTTCTCTGTTTCGTCTCAACAAAGGTCCCACTGACTTAATATTTAGGCTAATGGTGGTGACGGAAATGAGCCACTAAGTTATTCTGAATGGTTGTGTGCTGCAGATTTATGATAAAAGGGCCCCCACTGACAAATCCCTACATTCCAGACCCAGGTGGATTGTCTGCCCTCCAGCCAACTGGAAAGATTGTTATCCTTTTCTCTTTGAGATGTTATCTCTCTTGGCTTCACATTCTTTTTCCTCAGCACTCCAGAGAACTATGTCAACTGTGTATTCATGCAATGATTGCATAAACTAGAACACACAAGGATTGTTTTCTTTATTTTTATTGAAAAATTGACACATTAAGTAGTTACACAATTCCAAAAGGTTCTCTGTGGAAAATACCTACAGCAACAAAAAATGACCCAGAATGTTTGGCAAGTGAACATGAAGGAAAGAACCAGATATTTGCCACCTTCTCTCTGCAAGCTCAGCTCGTGCAGAACAATTCAGTGCAGACAGGAGGCAAAATAACAACTGAGGAAGAAGGGGAAGGAATGAAACAGAACTGTTCAATGAGCTTGTGCAAAGATCTTTTTTTTTTCTTTAAACATTAAAGATAATGCAAGAAAGCACACATGGATTGGAAGTGAACCAATACTGGCAAAAACAGGGTGTAATGAAGAGGAGATCATACTTAATATAAGCATGTTGTCTGCTGTGCCAACTGCTGTTTATGATAATCTCAGCTGAGAATTTTGTTCAATCCAAGGTAGCTTTAGGCTAAAAATGGTACACAGGGAAGGTTTAGTGTGTCATAAACCAGTAAGCTCAGATACTCAGTACACAGATCATCTATTGGAATGTGCCCATGAGGTAAAAGAAATACCAGAAATGCATAATGTTTCCTGCCATCATTTCACACACAAAAAACACCCATCTACCCATCACAAATCACAACATCAACATTATAACTCATCACGCATCTTTTCTCCTTTAGGCCTAACCACTCTGCCGATGTACATGATGGAGTTGGTCTTGTTGTCCTTCACCAGGAAAATGAAGGGATGATCCACGTAGAAAAGTTTGGGATTCCTCAGCTTGTCAGAGCCGAAGATGTTGGTATCAAATGGGTTTCCTTCCACATCCAGCTCCAGGGTTGATGCATGGAAGACGTTGGAGAGATAGAGGTCCTTCTTGCCAGAGATGTTGGACAAGTCTGCCTTGGCTTTGTCCACTGCCTCAGTTAGACCCAGCTCAGCCAAATGTTTCTAAAAAAAGACAGAGAATTACTCAAAGTAAATGCCTGTTTTTTCATGTTCAGAGGGCTATAATGCAACTAAATTCTACCAATCACAGATCCATCAAATTGCCACCAGTTACCTGCAAGTTGTGGCTGACATCCACAGAGATTTTGGGGAGGGAGATGGCCACAGCCTTGCTCTCCATCTTGCTGATCCAAGTGTCAACCTGCTTCCTGGTCAGGAGTTTCTCCAGGCGCTCTAAGGGCTCCAGGTGGTAGGGCATGATAAGGATCATAGACGCCTGCTTCTGACCCAGAGGCATGTTCAGCACAAAGATTCTATTCTCTGTGTCCTCGTAGAAGTCATACAGACCTGAAAAGGGAAGAAAAAATTCCGATAACTTATCTCTCTTGCATTCCTGTTGGTGGAAACACTTTGGAAGACATGATAAGATAAGAACAGAATTGGAGAGGTTGGAGAAACTCACCTGTGCGGTGCATCATGGGAACTCCAACCGTGAATGAGCGAGTAACCAAGAATCCACGAGTGTCCACCATTTTATCATGAAATTTCTCATCCCAGTGAGCTGCAAGACAAAACATAGAGGACCCAGATAAATATCTGCACATTCTTTAAACTCTCTATGTGTTTTCATTCTCATCACAAAGAAAAACACAACACTACTTATACTTACGCTTGAAGAACATGGCGTTAACAATCATGGCTCCATCGGGGTTCTGCACATCCTTGGTGATCTCAGGCAGTTTGCCATCCGTAGCCTTGGCTGCCCACTCGTTGATGGACTTCACTGCACTCCTCTTGTCCCTGAAGTTTATTTTGGAGTGGTCGTAGTTGTAGTGTTTTTTGCTGCTTTTCACAAAGTCATCAGCAAAGGAAACAGAGCTGGGGCCATAAAGGCGGTTGTTGATCTTCCAAGTAGTGTTGCGTTTCTTGGCGTCACTCACCTGGAAAATTACAAAAATGGTGACAAACATACATAGCAACACATACATAAAAAATCAGTCCATCATCATGTTCTACCAATTATAAAGAAGGCAGTTAAGCAAAATAATGTCACTTTAAAATCCAGAGTTGGAGTTGTATTTACCTCGGCCAGCAGCTCGGACAGGCCTGCATGCAGATGTTCATCCTTCAGTTTGTCAGCACTGAGGACAGTTTTGACCTGGGAGGCAGTGGTGGCTTTGCCGCCAAGAGCCACCATCCCCAGAGAGGAGGCCACAACCACAGGAGAGATGACAATGTTCTCCACGTCCTTCTCCTTGGCCATCTTGTGGTAAAGACTAAATCAAAAGCACAACAAAGATTATTTTGTTGCTCAAACAAAACCAGATGTGCGGCTATTTTGATTGAGACATAATCATAATCTCAGTAATATGTAGTTTTCAAACCTGAAGGCCAGATTGGCGCTGTTGTCAGCCAGCGTGGTGGCATGGCTGCTCAGCTTTGTGTCCTCTGCAGAGGCCACGAGGGCCAGCAGACAAAGAGCTACAATGTTCATCCACATCCTGTCTGTCTCCAACAGCAGCAGTAGCGGCCTATGAACGGGGAAGAAAAGAAAAGGGCTAGCATTAGCATTACTTATTCTGATGTGTTTAATAAAAATGAGACACGTGCAATAAGTTTGAGATGAACGTCGCACATCAGAATCTTTTCTCAGAGTGGGTTGTGAATCTTGAGAACTGCAGTGATATAATAGAACGATATCCGTGAAAGGAAAGGCCAGGACACAGGACACAGGCTATGACTGGGATGTGAAGCTGTTAGTGGAGGGGCAGGGTTGGCTCAGCCCACACAGAAGCTTGGAAATGCCTCCAGTCTCAGTCAGACATGTTCCCTGCCACGTCAACAGCAACCGAGGCTTAGCCGCACAGCTGGAGCAGTGAAGCTCTGCACTGAGTCGAAACTGAAACATGATGCCTCTCTGTACTCTAAATTTGTTATAATCGATGCAAACTGTTGCATGTCTGCACTTTGAGAAGAATGAAGGATCAGAGATTGCTTTACTGATACTATTACATGTTCTTTACAGCCTTTCTTCTGTCTCAAAGACAGGGCGTGTGCCTGCAGGCTTCATCTAAGTCATCCCCATCCCTTGTTCAAACAAAGGACCTGATATATGAGGCTGTAATTAACCAGCTGCCTCGGCATCTCTGAACACGTTACCGATCCCTCTCCTCCATTCTGAGTGCAGACTTATGTTGACTGCGTCTCTGTTCTTGCATATTTGTGATACAGCAGAAATGACTTTGCATTTTGTAAGATACCTTGAGATGTTTTGTTGTCTGCGATTTTCATTCTGAAAGACAAGAGATGTATGTAGTAATCTCCATAGAGCAGGCAGGAAAACATTATACACGCTCTGACGGAGACATTTTCTTTGTTGTCTAATTTTTCAGTCTTATTCACCATATTTCAGCCTCTAGACATTGAAGCTAAAGTTAGTATACAAGTAGGTCACTACTCATTCTCAATCAGACACGTACGCTATTTTCATTGGCTAAGAGTGAATCAGAAAAAAAAAACTTTCGTCCAATCAGCTGTGCCACAGTCAAGCAGCACTGATTTCTAGAGGACAGGGTTGAAACTCTCATCATTAAAAAGTAATGCAGTTAGATAAGTGAACAGAGCAGATTTTGGTGCTCCTAAAGTTTTTTCCATTGGTGAATTTGTTTTTTGGTGAATGCATTTAAACAGACCGCAAAGCAGTGGCATGCAAGAGGCAGAAAGCTAAGAATCATCATGCTTAGATAAATTTACAAACTTTAAGCTCTGTAATCATTTAATCCTTTTTTTCTTTTCAGATAAACATGAACAACCATTGTGCTATTTAAAAAGCCAAAGAGATAGCAGAGATTTAAATCTGGTGAAAGTAGGAAAATTTTGCACTGTGACTTTAAACCACAAAAAAAAACAAAGCAGCTTTTTCAGCCTCTGCATTCCTCCCTGAGGCGAGAGATGGTTATTTTTCAAACGCTTACCTGGCACAGATTCGCAGGGTTTCTTCTCTGAGTTGTGTCCTTTGAAAAGCGTGAGTGCTACACACTCTTCTGCTCTTTATATCCTGAGAGAGAACTTTCTAGAAGTGGGAATGGTATACTCAGGAAGTTGAGATTTGGGACGTCCCCCTTAGACCACAGGCTGGAATGAGAGGGGCGGCCGAAGTTGGCTGCTCAGCGCTGATCTGAGTTCAGCTTTAAAACTTTCTCAGTAGTGGCTGCAGACAGAAAAGCAGAAAAAAAATCTGATTCTCGGTCAGCTATAGCTACCGATGTACAGAAATATCCCTCAGTCTCCAGGTCCCAAAGCTGCTTGCTGACTCAATCTCTAACAATGGTTTCATCACATAAAAATAAAAAAAATAAAGCTGCATTTTGGTTGTAACAGTGGGATTCTTAATCATGATCTGTGGCATGTCAGTGCTGTTTTTGAAAGTCTGAGTGTATCAGCTTTTTTGGAACACAAATGTAGATCAAGCGTCACAGAATGAGCACACTGTTTTGCAGATGTTTCTAGAAGAAGAGCAGTGATTTCATTTCAGTTAACCTTGTTACACAGATGTCCAAATTGAAAAGGAACCTTGCAGAACTTTAAAAGCTTTACTTTACTATTTGTGCTCCACATAATAGCACAATGTGAATACACATGGATGAAAAGGTCTCCAACCCTGCCCCCACCCCCACCCCCACTGTGCCACGTCTCTCCAACTCAACTGCTGATTGCAGGGTGGTTGAAGGACGGGGGTGTTGTGAAGAGCCACTGTCGTAAAAACAGCAGAGTCCTGACCTGCACTTCCTTTCTTCTTTTATAAAATGGCTTAAAGGCACTTGTGCATGAGTAAAACCTCTCAGTCTTTGCTTACACACTCCACATTGATATTGATAAGACGTAAATAAATGGAATACACTCCAAAATCATACCCAGTTATTAAGGCAGTGCAAGAAATTTGATGGATAAGTCATCCCTCTGCAATCCATCTGATGTATTGATCATGGTTTTGAATACAAACAATTTTTCAACCAGAGGAAATCTGTCAGTACCTTAATCCCCCAAATCTTCTTTCAAGGCCCTCTGCCCTTGTGCTGATATGCCAACTTTCTGAATGTTTAGTTTTTTCTCTACATCTTGTTTGGGGGAAACATCCAGAAAGTTTTCAAAAGTTTTGAGGAGAAAAAGGCAACCAAATTCCAAATCTACAACTCTGTTTCAATAAAAGTCTCATTGTTGGAAATTCAGTGCTCCCACCTAGCAAATTCTGCTCTAAAGGTTTGACACAAGATCAGGCCTGCAGCCCCTTCCCTCCCCTCAGGAGGTGTTTGCCTTTCTGAAAAAACCCCAGGAGCAACAGTTCACACTGAAATTCCTCAGCATGTGCAGAGTGAGGGCAGCTTCTGGGTCAAGCAAGTCTGGTCGAATCTTCTCATAAAGTAATCCCCTTTAAACTAACAATTCTTCCATTGTCTATTTTGTGTGACAAAGGTCTGGAACATCCACATCAACATGAGAACTCAGAGTAACAGAGTCACACAAAGGTAGGCAGCTGAATTAAATTATGTGTTTGTAAGGGGGAGTATTAACCAGGTAACATTACATTTTACATCACGTTGTGATACTGCATCATAATGTGTACTCTAGAGGAAAAATCATATTATATATAATTTTTTTGTGTCTTGTCTACCAGCTTGTTTCCTGTTAGATCTTTACAGGGTCATCCATCCTCCTTCATACTGTCTAAATAAACACTGTGTGTGTTTGTTCTTGTAGTAATAAAGACGGTTCCAGCACTTTCCTGAACCACCAGCACATGCAAACATTATACTATAAGACTGCTTATGGTAGGGATGGATGTAAAGGTCATAGGCAGAACACTGAATGATGCAATATTTCACTGACTGAAATTATAGATTGTTTGAGGAATCTGATATAGGAACAGGAACGACAGACCTCAGAGGGCAGAGCGACTCCGAAATAACTGATGCAATAAAATGCTACAGACCGCAGTCAACATCTGGATATTGTGACATAAATGTTTGCACCAGTCTTGGTCAGCATCCTCAGTGTCTTTCTTAGCATTGCTAAATCAGTAAAGTTTTGGTTTGCTGATTTTCTTTAATAAATCTTAGTTTTATTCCCAGTATATATATTTGTATGGATGATAAGTCAAGTCTGACACTAACAGAATTCAAGCACTGGGAAATCAAAGTTATTTAAACTCTTTGCTGTATTTTTTATGCTAATTCCTCATGTGTCTTAAACACATTTCACAGGGCAGGAAATCAGCTAAATTAAAACAGAGCAGCTGCTCATGAATTTGCTTCTGTAGACCTACGTGGGGGTTAGGACACTCTCCTGACTGACCATCTGTGTTAGTTCTTCAAACAAAAAGACAAACAGGATTTCGACAGCCTGTTGCTACAATTAGGGGGGTTTCTAAACATCTCTCTCTCTGCTTATCTCCCCCAGACATATTAGTATTAACCCTTCCTCTCTAATTTATTTCCCAGATGTGCTGCAGTGTTGCTTACTAGTTCAAGTGCCACAGTATAAACTCACCCTCACGGTGGATTGGAGATAGTTTAACATAACTTCTTTAAAAAAAATAGTTGTCATTCATTTACTGCCTAAAGATAAAAAAGTTTATGCTAGTTTATATATTAGAGTGCGTATTATATATTGTATGTTTATCAGAGTTGGTAATAATCATCCCATGCTGTCACAAACTACTCCAGCCATGACTACACACTGAGGAACTGCTGGACAGAAAGGTGAAAGCTGTGATTTACTGAAGGAGCCAGAGCACAGCTGCCAAGAGGACCATGACGCAAGACCTGAGAAATATGTCAACTTTGCTGCGTGATGTAACTTTCGGAACTTTTGGGATATGAGAGCTGCCACTTCCTGATGATGTGTGGATTGTCAATCTGAACCAATTCTAGTTAAGAGCAGTGAGGGGATAATAAACTGGTGCCTTTAAGGATGTTATGTTTTAGCTAAGTATAGATATTTGTTTCATATCAACTGAAGGGTTGAGACCTCTTGCCCTTTCTCTGATACAAACTGACCACATCTAGTTAAAGCCATGGATTATAAGATGTCATTTGCTGTGTGATGACTGAATTAAATAAGTGCTGCTTTGCAAGAAGCCTTGTAATTTTTAAATAAACGCTCATCTCATTTACAGTAGATGTATGGCAAACAGGCTTTATCATCATACTACCATCTGAATCTTCAGATAGACTTAACAGTCTACCATTAAATCAATTAATTATAGATGAAGATATGTCAACATTTTGAACACTTAGTTGAACAAGATAACAAATAATAGTTGGGTAAATCAGGGTTGAAATATGGAATACTTTTTTCTTTTTTGTCAACTTTTTCAGAATAAGTAACTGCACAATTTAGATCAAACAGTAATGTCAAGGCAGCAGCTCTTCAGTGAATGTTGCTCGTGGCTTATAATACTAACTAAATACGCCCCCTGCTGGCAAGTATTTGATAACTTCCTCCAGGCTCACAAATGTCTTCTATAAATTTAAGTATTCGTTAAGGATACTTCAAGTTTGTCTTCATTCCTTTACTCTAGCGGTTAAATTTAAAATTTTCTTTCACTCTGTGCAAAATGCAGAAGAGAAAATTCTGCACACAAGCAGAGACAAACCCCAACACTTTAAATCTTTGGAGGAGATTTTCTGTAGGCACATTTATGATTCTCTTTGGACAGACACTTAAATATAAACAGAAACTGTGCGGAAATCTTTTTTAATTGTTTGCCAGACCCCTCAGTAACTCTTTTTGTTACTTCATTGCACTGTTGACTATTTACCACTAGATGGGGCACAAAGCAACCAAATAAAGTAGCCTACACCAAGTTTGCCACAGAAGATTTTCAAGACGGCCTCCTCAGAAATATGCAGACAGCATTGATGTCTGACAACAATTATGCAAATGATAAACAGTTATAAGCATTACAAGTAACTCTACGACATTTCAAAGAGACAAGGTAAGCTGTTCTGTCTGCAGAGGAGCTCTAGACGGGGTGACTTCCACCGTATGCTCAGAAGGCACTGACCCAGTTTTCTGTTTTCATATTTTTAGTGTGGCAAAATTATGAATGTTATGAATTATGAATGTGGGATGGCCCCTGATCTAAGCATTTTTCATGTGTATTGGACCTCAGCAAAAATCTAAAAATTATTAAATTAAATTAATGTAGTTTTAATCCCTTTCAGACTTCAAGTGAAGCCTCTGAATAAATCGCACCCTGGTGTGAAGTGCAGCAGCTCTTAAAAATCATGCCAAGCTGTTGGGCTGCCATTTAGATGATGCAGTCGGTCCTCACTGGTGTTCTCATTATTTTACCTTTGTTCCCTGCACCAGTCGTGTTCTGCACCCTTATGTTATGTAACACCGCATGCAGAGGGGACCCCTACCAGCTGCCTTACCCTTCCTGCCTGTGGATGCTGGTTGGCATTTTAAAATGGGTGGAGTTCAGAACAAAGCGCAGCAGCTGGAGCTGCTGACTAATGCCAGCCTATGGAGAGAGGAGCAGGGAAGCCTGGGTTGGCCACATCAAACAGGAATATGCCACAGGAAATCATCCTGAGGGGAGCATTTCCCTCGCATCCCCACCTGTGGATGCTCATGGAGAGACAATGTCAGTGTGTGTCAACATGTGTGTGTGTGTGTGTGTGTGTGTGTGTTTGTGTGTGTGTGCCTGTTTCTGAGTGGCTGCATTGATGTGAGGATGGGGATATAATCTCAACATCAAACTACCTGATAGTTAAAGTGCTGTTTGTTCTAATGCAGTTTTATGCAGCACTTCAACACACACACACACATGCACAAACTCTTCTTTCCCACTAGACTGATGCTCTCGTGTCTGACAGCATCTCTGCATCTCTGTTTCCTTGGTGATAAATCTGAACTGTTACTTCTTTTAACCACTACTCCTCCACTTAATGTGGGAGTGTTTATAGTTCAAGCTAACTAATTAAATGCATGTTGATCAGACAATGGTTAAAAGCTTCAAGCATTGTTTCTGTATTTGCTGGTGACTCATTTCACTCTCCAGAGAACTGATGAGCACCTGTCATTGTCTAGGACGATCAGTACAGTCTGAATTAATTTTTACTGGAATTTGTCAGTTCAGCTTTGCACAGGGGAAGAATACAGTCACTATCCTACATGACAAAAACAACCTGATGACAGGAGTGTAAAAGGAGTGTGTGAAATAAACACTTTATTAAATATATCACCTCATTATATATACAATAAATGTATTTTAATGGGTGAAATTTAGTGAAATAAAAGGGCTTTGGACCACTTTAAGAGGTTTCTCACCTTTTAAATAATGACCTCATTGGTCCCAGGAAAATCAGTCCATCTAAGCAAACCAGCTGCCAGTTTTTGACTGCAGCACAACACTGGATTTCCAACTTAGTGAGAAATCAGGTCAATACAGTGTGTTTCCTTGTTTTTAATATATTAAGTTCTGGTTACAAAGTGGTCTTGCTTTTCATTATTGATCCATGTACCAGAAAAACAAAAAAGTTTTTTGAGGCAAACACTTGATCTGATTAATCCCTGACAAGCATTGGCTCGTATAAAATGTCAACATTTGACATCACACTCCAACACTGGGATACTTTCACTGGCCCATCTGTACAGATAACAGGACAAGATGGGATAAAATGCTAAACATGTCAAAGCATTTTTCAACTGGTCAATAGTGAGGTACTGCCTGGCAAATGTGCTGTTTCTGATTACTCTGATTATGACTGCAGACAGTATTCTTGTGGCAAAAATCAATAAATCAATTTCATTTTCTTAGTCATCTAGTATGTGTCAATATTATAGATAGAAAGTCACAAAGTCTGGACCTGGAAAAAAATCAGTGTATAAGAGGTAGTTTGATTGTTTGCTTTGTTCATTATTTGTTCATTATTTATTTAAACAGTAATAGTTTTTATCAGGAACAATGGTCCCTTGTTATACTAGAAAGTAGACCTAATGATTTGTAAAAGTGGACAGTGGTCACAAAAAATAGGATATCAACATGCACATTCTAAAGATTTTTTTTTAAAAAAACCCAAAAGTGATAAAAAAAAAAACAAAAACAAAACAAAACAAAACTGGTTAGTTTGAGAGAAATTAACCTGTTTGGGCACAACAAACACTCCACCTAACAAGTAAACATGACTGCTTGTGACCTTTAATCATTGACACCTGCTAATAAACAAACCTGCATTTCAATCATTATCTCAATCTCAGCAAAGTGCGTTAGATAATAGGCTGTTTATGAGATAATAACCAGATTGATTAAAACCCCTTTAGACTTGCACGTTGTTGCGTTCAAGTTGCATGGGATTTTCTGCTTACACACGAACGGTCGACTGGGGAAATTAGAACAGTCGTTTAGCTCACTTGTGTTCGATTTCTGTCTCTAAAGTTGTCGAAACTGACGAGAATTTTTTACAGAGATGTCTGAAACCTCACAAATATCTTCCAATGTATCTTAATACTGGTAAATCCTGTAAATCGAAAAGACTAGAGCGGTTTTTGAGGTGGAGCAAAGGCGCAGCAGACCCGGCTAACGGTAATTTTCGATGTGACCGGATCGCGTAGACGGTCAGTGAAGTCAGCTCGGTGACGCTCTCTGACTGCACGAGAGAGCTGGAGATAAAAAGGACCGGCATTCACTCCTCCCACCATTCAGTACATTGACGCTGCCGGTGAGACAACGCTGCCCACAAAAGAGACGGGGAGGTACGGTTTACCTAAAGGGGGCACTTATTGAAAATATGAAACGGGACTTGTTTTAGTCAGAACCGAAGCCGCTTATACCGTCCCGTACTCACCGGTCTCTCCTTTCTCCTTTGTTTTCGGTGTAAAACTTCAGCTCTGTCAGCATTTACGCCGCCCACCTTTTACACGTTTACTCTACCTTTCCACTGGTAGTCCCCGTTTGACTTTCGGGGTGACAGGGGTCATTTTACCGGGGATAAAGAAAACGAAAAAACCTCAACTGTAGTCTACCGCAAAGCTAACGTTACCTCTGAAATCAAAGAAAAGTGGAAGAAGCTACCAGACAGGTGAGTGTGTGTGTGTAACGGGTTGTTTCAGGTGTTTATCAGATTTGACTAAAGGTGACATATATCAACATCTGTATTTAATTGTAATCTTTCCAAACATTTTGTCTCTTTACCATTAATATAAAATGAACTAACATAAACTAATGTGTAAAAGTGTTTTAGCCTCATCGTTTATATGTTTTACCATGGTAACGCTAGCTAACATTGCCGAAACGTGCCCACAGTCAAAACAAGCTAATACTCCCTCACACCGTTGTTAGGATTAACAGCTTTTGTCCCGACATTGGACCTTTACATGTTTACTATGTGGAGGTTTTATAGTGTTTTGCATTTTCAGTCAAACCTGTGCATTGGCAATAACCATTTGTTTTTGCCCATCACAGGCTCCAAGCTCATTATTAAGCCACTGTTCAGTGTTGGTCTCATGTGCATCCAAAGACATGGGATACGCCCATGAAGTTTTGTTTCCCATGAAAGCTACACTTTCCCTTTTGTCCAAGCCACAGTTTGGTTCACACACCTGGCATAGTGCAAGTAGAGCTACACTGGCTAACTATAGGTTCCTCCATCTACATGTAAAGTTCCTTGTAATGACTCTTACAGCACAGCCTACTTGGATAATTCATAACTATAGGCTAAGTTAAAGTTGAATGATTGTCTATTATGTTAAAAATTATTTGCTATCTGCGGGATCAAGTGCCAAGGTAGCTCTTGATCTGCATGTGGTATCATTTGCCAGTGTTACGTCAAAAATAATAGTAGGGTGGGGGACCAGCTTGCTCATATTTTTACTCATATGTTAGGTATGTAACTGATACTTGGGTCACGAGTGAGCAGTTCCCAGAATTATCTTGTACACTGTATTACATAATATGATTTAAACAACATTGTAAGGCTGGATCTGAATATTTGACAGTTCCAAAATTCATTTTGTCAGCACATTCTTGTAAAGTATTTATACATTTCAGAGCCTATTACTCTGAGTATAATGTAAGTCTGCTGAGACAAGCCCCTTTGGATAACAGCCAGGCAAAAAACAACAAAAAATATTCTTTATACAATAGTAAGCAACAGCAGTACAAACAACAAAACTGTAACATAACAGAATTGTTAAAAATAAATGTCATGTTTTGCGGTATTATTCCGTGTATCACTATTGTTTTTTTCCTTTTGAAGATTATGAATGTCAGTTCGATTTTCTGTTTATGTTTGTATTCCAAGAAAGATCTGTTTTGTGTAGATCCTGGGATCACTTAGTCCATTTAGCATCAGTTGTGTCGTACTTCAGTCAGAGGGCGTTTAATCTAGTCAACATGTTGGAGTTTAATCATCTTAGAACTGGAGCCATTGGAGGAGCTCCATTTGGTGCATCGTCTCTAACCATTAGATCCTCCTTGTCTATGTTAACACTCCCCCATCTGTCACTACTGCACTTCCAGTAAAAACAGCTAAGACTTATTTGTTTTTGGTAATGCTTCTAGTTGACAGATAACACGTATTAGCATCCTGTAGGCATGTAACTTTTAGAGGGATTATTTGAACTTGCTTGTTCGGAGTTTCAGTGGTGGATGACTTAGCACAAGTCATAACTTTAAAAGTGTCAATGGAAGGCTTTTTCAGTTTTTAGCGCTGTTTTTTCTACAACATCTATGGATTGATTGAGTGTAGTGTGCTGAATGATGTGTTTTTGAACTTCTCTTTGGCTCGCTTGGTACATTGCTGTATATGCCTCTGCATGGTAAGTGGGGCTCATGTCCTGTCAGCAGCCAGCTCTATAAAAATCTTTTCAGGTCATGACATTGAAATTCCTATTGTGTGCCATATGAGGAAATGAAAATTACTCTTGACTTTCAGATTGCTGCAGTTTAAGCTCTGTGTAATGATGATGTTAGCTGGAAAATTGTGTAATAACCTTTCTACAGTTGTTCAGGTTTGCTTTGATTGTAGGGAAGTATTGGTGATTTAATTAAAAAAATGTACACCGATGCTTATAAGGGCTTATATGAAAAGTGCTGTAAGGATTAGCCCTAATTCAGAAATTTTCATTTAGGAGAATAAATATAGCATAGAGGGAGACACAAAAGGAAAAAACAGGGAGGAATGCAATATGCTGGGTTCACAGCATTGATCCACAGCACTTTTTTTTACACACAGCATGTTGTAGATACACTGTAGAGCTTTTAAACCATATCTTTATCTCACTCTCCGTTTGTATTGCTGCTGATTGTAAGGTAGTTGAGCTGCTGATTGGACATGTACGTAGAGTTGCACTGCATAGACACTAGCTGACCCTATTGTCCATTTGAGTCCAGTATTGATTCTGTGTTTCAGCCATTCAGCTTTTCCCTGCTTATGTAACTACCATTGTGTACTTGTGTTAATGTACTGTATCCTTATTTAGCTGCTCTTGAGGAGAGCAATATGAAATACTCATTCTGTGACTGATACAATATCCTGCAGGATCTTTGCCAACTTCATATACCAAAAGAAATACATCTTTACGATCTGTTGAACTTGTGTAGAATCATCGAGAGTGTTAATCTTACTTATAAAAATGAGCTTTTATTACTGGCTGCCCTAAAGCAGTGTGGTCAAATCCAACCCAACTCCCTCTCTGTCTCTCTCCCTCTCTTACTCACACACAAGCACACACATACACACAATCTTCTGTGCCTATCCCTAGTGAGGGTAATGAACCTCCACTAAGAACTGGCACGCTTCTCAGAGCATTTGCTATTAATTTGTAGAACCCACATGAATAATGAAATCATCCATTTCCATAGGGTTCCACTCACGAAAGCAATCACAATTGCAAAAGTAAAGAGTGCTTAAATTGGATTTAAAGATTTAAGAAAATGAGACAGGAAATCATAAGCACAGGGCTGTTTACATAACAGCCTTGTCTCAGGACCATAAATCACATACTACTTTGACTGCAACCAGTTTTGCTTTCTGCAAATGCATTTCCCCCCCATCTTTGATAAGGATTCATTACCATAATGGAACACATGCTAGACACAGTTGGGGTGTATGAGACTTCACAGTACGAGCCAGTCTGATTTGTGATTGGCTGGGAGCTGGTGAGGCATGTGAGGATTTAGAGTGACATGAAAATGCAGATGAATAACAAGTGCTTGGCTTTTCAAAACAGATGTTGAACCTCAGAGACAGTCAGTAACATGCAGTCTCATAGTAGAGCCATGCTTCACACTGTAGAAGAGAAAAGTCTCACTCAGTGGAGACAGAATATAATCAACATTATATTGAACTTAGATCATTAGCTAACATGATAAGAATATTATGTTTATCTGCAAGTTAAAGCGACAAGTCATCTCTTGACCAACATGTATATGTGCACATAATTTGACACTCAGTCCACTTTTTAAAATTTTTTAGAGATAATAGTGAGTTGGAGGCTGAGCATATGTATGTTTCTACTCATATATTAGGTGTGTAATTGGTGCTTTGAGGAGTGATTGTGATACTGAGTAAAACAGTTACTAAACAGTTACTAAATTATCTTTTCACATGTTAAGAGTGCATTGATATGACTTTGTTCAACCAAAGTCCTTGGGATTGCACATTGCAGATATGCATAAAACTAACCCTTTTTTTAACTCAATAACAAACACCAGTGCAAATAACAATGCTGTATAGTAACAGAATGTTTAAACATTGAAGACACATATTGCAGCACTATACTGGCAGTCTTAGCAGAAACTAAAATGCTCTCAGGTCTACAACTGAGTGTTTACTCACATTAACAAACATACATAAATACATACATATAGATACACACCTTTTGAGGCAGTTTTGTATAGCAATTCTGGACAGCAGTAGTCAAATAGTCAGAAAACTCATTAAGCAGAGCACAATTTCCATCCTTCTCTAAGAAGGCTGGAGCCCCTCTGAGCCCCTGCTGTGTCAGACATGCTTGATATTTGCAACTCAAAGCAGATCCTGTCACCGTGGACAGGCTTTGTGGTTAGCAGAGCATGAAATCTGTGAGACGATGCTACCTGTTGGACTGTAGTTTCTGACAAGTTGTTGTCAAATGGGAGAGCAAAGACTAAAAAAAACTTCAGAAAACATTAGTTTCTCTGCACAATCTTATGTGTGCAGGTGAATTTCCCAGGCTAATTGCTATTTATTTAACCCTCTTTGCTAGTTTGCAACTTGAGCTCTCTTCAAAGTCCAAGGCTCAGACCAAGAGGGAGGTGCATTTATTTTGTCAAAGCTGAGGATCCCCTTTGAAACAGGCAAAAACACCTCCTTGACTGCATAACAAGTCTGCTTGTTTTTCTTCCATTCTCGGTAAAAAATTTCCCACCCTTAGAGATCCACCACCATAGTGTTCAAACATCATATGTATAGCTGATAAAAGGTTTATTTTGTAAAATGACAGTATTTATATAGTTAAATGACAGTCTTTATATAGTTAAATATTTATATAGATTTTCATAATTTCTGTGCCTTAGGTTTATCTGCATTTCACCTGTTACTCAAGAAGTGTTAAAGATTATTTGCAGTTATCCTAAACACAAAATAATTCCTGCTGCCTAAATTTTATTCTTCTTGCATTCAGCAACATAACCTGTAAGTTAACACATTCGTGTTAAAATTTAGATTAATGTCTGTACACTGCTTAACAGAATATGTAACAAAGATAAAGTTGGTTTTAGAAATTTTAATGTTAAATGTTAAATTTTATATATTTAACTGGAGAAGGAAGGTAGTCGTTCAGGTTATTTTATGAAGTGAGTTTGTTTTAGATGTGCTGTACTAGTATTTACATTGTCTGTGCAGCGAGTAAAATAGTTTCGTTGCTTTTGTCTGCCACTGTGTGTAGCAGGTTACACTCACACTGAGCTTCCTACATCGATGATGATTCATATCTTTATGTTTCTGATCTAGCTTTAACTTGTGATACACTATTGTTTGTTCAACTGAATGATTCTTTTATATTTTTAACTGTTTTGTAAAGTGTCTTTGAGTCCTTTGAAATTGGGCCATAAGTGAAGCCCATTATTAGCAGGAGCTGAATATAAGAGAATATTAATATGAGAAAAAGCTTAGTTTTCCCACTCAGAAAGCCAAGTTTACTATGGTGGCACCTGCTCTGCCTCCCGGGCTCAGACAGCAGTCGCAGCAGAGGACAGAACTCAGTGTGATGTCAACACACAGATGGTGGTAAAGAACCCTCATGCAGACATGCAGATGGCACCTTGATAAAACTTACTAGTCTACCCACTTTCTCTCTTCCTCCTGGCAATGAATAACAGACTGAGAAGGTCAGTGTGTAAACTAAGCCAATGGAGTTGTCCATTTGCCCACAACAATGGTTCCCACAGTTTCTCTGCATGCCATGGATGTCTTTGTCAGCTGTTTGCTTTCCAGGCCAACAGTATCAGCACCACAGTATCACCTATGATTATGAACCAAGCCCAGAATACTTTCTTAACCCGAACATAGAGACATAGCCCTTTTTGTCATTGCTTTATGTTTCATCAAGCTGTACAACAGGGAACACAGGGTTATAGCAAATAGGCTTAGGAATGATTGCTCCAGGTTGAATTACTAAAACTAAAGGTTTACAGTGATTGTTAAAAGGAGTTCCAAAATTTTCTGGCAGCTCCACAATCATGCCATGAAGTCCCAAATTTTAATCCCAATCGGAAAGTACGGTCACCGATTACTACAACTTTGCAGCCCGAATAAACATTTTGTAAATCCATGAAAAACCAGATTTCTCTCTGCTTCAATGAAGCATGATTACACATCTCTGCTGTTAAAGTAGCAATTCTCAGTGATGAATTACTACAATAATTTGGACTGGTCAGGGGCCCTGCAACCCCCGTTTTTCATTGACTGGTATTTATGACAAAAACTGCTGTGAAAGCAGTGTGCCATTTGTTGGGGAAAAACTGTAGGTTTAGCTGTATGGTAGAATGGTATTAAAAGTAACCAGAGTCTTGCTAGAAAAAGATTTCAAGTACCCTTGACAGCTCTTACAAGTGGTAGTAATGCACTGCATATCTGTGGCTTTACACTGTTTCACACACAATGCATGTCATAGATATTTAAAATGGTCCATTGACTTTAACAAGAGCCAGTCAGTAAAAAAGCACCAAAAGTGTCTGCTCATTTTTCTTTTTCATGCAAAATTCATGAACCATTTTATGGACAGTTTGTTAAATTAACAGTTATATGCTTGGATAGATAAGCAACTTGTTTATTCAAAGCTGGTGATATGCCAGGCGAGCTGAGCATGAAAGCTTAAAGCTTGCTCTCTTTTGCTATAAAAGCTATGATAGTGACTGTGAAGGACCATCAAATCCAGATAAGAGTGAACCTGTAAACCTTTTTAAAACAAGAAATCTCCTCATTTCAGGCATATATATGAGATTCAGGTATTTGACACTTGCTGCTAGTTATAGCATCAACACATTCAAATTGGTTTTACAGAAGAGGTAAGGTGCCATCATCTTAGCTCTCTCTCAGCAAAAAAACCCCTTAATCCACTTGCCTTTTCACCCAGGCTGTGTTTCTCGCTTGCACACACCTATATTTTCTCTTTATAGAATCAGCAAAGATGTCAGAAAGGCTTTATAACCTTGGGACTTGTTTGCTTAAACTGTGTGGGGCTTGTTTGAAAATGCAAATTATAGCCTGTTCACCCACAATACTTACTGTGCTGTTTTAATTTTTATTTTTAGCCATTTTAGCAGCATAGTTCTATGGAAAGCTTGTTGGTCTATCCGTTTGCTGGTCAGTTGGTGTAATGCCTCAGACATAGAGAGGATCATAATAACTTAAAGTTCACATATGTGGTTATAAGTGAAATGTGTGAAGGACATTTGGATGGATTAGAATGAAATTTGGTAAACACATTTTTGTTTTTATAGAAGGTCATTATTGTATCAAAATTTTAGTTTGTCTGTTTTTTTGACAATCCCATCAGCTTGAGCTGTACTTTGTGTTTTGCACCAATAAGAAATTGTCAAGATGCTAATATTCCTATTTAAGATGGTATTTATTTTAAGCATTAGATCAATTTAGCATCAGCATGTTAACATTGCAAGTAATTTGTTCTGTACCAAACTAACATGGCTATAGAACCACAGTTTCTCCAGTGACACCAGAACATTTAGCTATAATTTAGGCTTTCTTGCAGCTTGAAAAGTTGTATAGGCAACATGAGAAAACATTCAGCTCAGGCCTCCCCATACAGTCCATTCTAATTAGCTCTTCATATCCTGGCACTCTGCTCCATTGAATCCTCCTCCTATCATGAGTGTTTCCCTTCACTTCCCTCCAAATATCTTAAACCACAGGCTGTAGTGAGGCTGATGAGAACCCCGGGTGCAAGCATACATTAAGCAGACATGAGTCAGTGTCATCCAGTCCTTTAAAGTGATAATTATTCATGCCCACACAACATCAGCTGCCTAAGGACTAGCATGGTGGATCAGAGGTTGCATTGCCTCCTCACAGCAGGAAGGTGCTGGGTTTAAACCTGTCAAGTCTCCCTCCGCCTTTTCACCAAAACCTAGGACTTTGTGTTCCACTCTCCACATTCTCCATAGCACATGCCTGTTAGGCATAAAATATACTCCTGCCTTTGGCCTTAGGACCTAACAGAAATAGTCCTTTTAGCTTAAGAAACTAAGTGTAATGACCTGCATTTATCTACATAAGTGGCAGCCATGATAAGAGCTGGCAGGATTCTCTTGATGCCAAAGAAGGGGGCTTAAGTGTTTCCTTTCTTATCTCCTTTAACATAGGGCACAATGGAGCATACCTTTTCAACCTTCCTCCCTCAAATCTTCTCTTGACCCTAGGACATTTTGTTTTAAGTCAAAGGAAATGTATTCAGGGAAAGAAATAAAACTTAATTGTACTTTTTTTTTTTTTTAATATTCATCCACAGCCTGAAGATGTTGCTCAAACTGTAGACTCCTACTTTCATAGTACATCAGTTGATGCCCCAGGGGTGAAGCACTCAATTTGCAGTACCTAAATCAGTTATGACCTATCCCTCCATCCTGAAGTCTCCATAAAGCTCCTAATATTGCTTTATTGTTTACTTTATCCACATTGCTTTGTGAAACACAGTCCCTGCAGCGTCAAGCGAGCTTGCTTCTATAACAAATCACCTTGGCTCAGACTCCAGATCACTCTTCAGTCTACGAAGGAGGCTTTGTGCTGTATGCCCGCCATGGACTGAGCACAGATTATTTGTATCTCCAAATTAAAAATGAGAGCAATATCTCCGTGTGTCACTTGACCCACTTAAACCCGTTGTTTCGTCTGCACTGAAATGAGGGGGAGGAATTCTTCCTCTTCTTTCAGTCATTTATTTCACTCTGTTTTGCCCTGATAATGAAAATTTGTGACAATAATGGCACATTCTTTCTCTGTTGTCAATTTTCTAATTTGAAAACACGGATGGACTGCGATTAATCTTTCCTCATATTATCTCTGATTGATGAGCTGTTTGTTTGATGAGGAAAGTGTCAGATTGCGTTTATGTTCTCATACAGTATCACTCCCACCAGCTTTAACTAAATATGTTGCCGAGTGCTGTTTGCTAACATTGTGGTATGCTGATTTTTGTACTGTTGTTTAGTTTCTCCCCTCACAATAACTCAACTTTCTTCGCTGGCTTTGCGCTACAGATGCATTGCTCACTTCCTCATACGGCACAGCCCTGGAGTATGTCTTTAAACATCAGGTTCAATGAATGACTTTGATATCGTAAGCTGCTGTAAAGATTATTCGACTCAATGGACCAGGAAAAACAAAAATCGCTCTCTAACAGTTTGATCCCCATCAGGCTGCCTTGTGCTATCTATTTAGGGCTTTAACTTCAGTCAATTGAATTTCACCCACTCTTAAGCCAACTAATTGGACGAAGAGTGGGGGGGATTTTTGTTATGTGATTTTTTTTTTTCTTTACTAAGTTAAAACAAATTATTTTTAATTTTAGAATTGACTACACTGGCATTATTGCTATCATAAACTTAAAAGAAAGGAAAACTTGAGCATTGATTAACATTACTAGATATTACTTGGGCTTCAGGTCCTGTTTATGTGAAAATGAAACTGCATTCATTCTCATGAATAAGTCAAAGACTGCTCTTAAGGTCACTTAGATGGCTTCAGAGAAGTAGCACTGGCAAAAACCAATGGACGTGTCGTCTCACAATGACTCATGTCCTCTGTTAAAAGATGTCCTTTACATCACAGCTACTGGCACCTGCTCTGTCAACTTATCTGCTGCACCTCCATGAGAAGAAATGACAGGGGAATGCGCAAATAACCTGTTTTGCCTCAGTTAAACCAGTTTTTAAACATTTAATACGTAAAAGAGTAAGTAATATAGAAAACAAATAAGAAATGTGCACATATGCCAGTTCATTTTGAACTTATTAAATTCAACTAACCCTTTGTGGTTGAATCAGGGTATGCCAATCCCAAAACACATACTGAAAATTATATCTTTCTTCCCTTTTTTCCTCCTTTGCATCCAATGCTGAAATTGAAGAGATAAGAACTTTTAAGAACATTTTTTTTATGTCTACCTTAACTAACATCAGAGCAAACTGCTTTTTAACTATCACGCACTTAATCTTGCAATGTCATTGTTTAAAGCTTTCTGCTTACCTGCACACATTTACTTAGTACTCCTCCCTATCTAGCGTGCTCAGTCATTTGAATCCCATATCTGTACCCTTAATATAAATATCAAATGTCGAGACAGACAGGATATGCAATTGAAAAGATGCTTTGCTAATATAAAACTTTTTAGCAGTTCATGAGTACAGTTTCAGTCAGGGAGGGTGACAAATCACTTTTGCTCTAAGTGTGTGGTAGTTATCAATGTCTTGGTTTGGCTGACTGGACATTTTGAGAGTGGTTTGTGGTGGGACTTGATGTCAGACTGTGGATGAACAGGAGCTGTAGCAGAGGCCATTCATTCTTTGCATTTCACCACACTGACTCCTGGAAGGGATTTATTGGGTGTGTTTAGAATTATGATGATAACTTTTGTAGGCTGTTCATATTTAGGGTTGCATTCGAGATCAGACAAAACATTTTTTTTGGTTGGGGGCAATGCAGAGGCTGTCTACATGAATTTGAGTACAAACTCTAACACTAATCAACAAGGCTCTGTTTATACTGCACCATATTGTTGCATGAATAACCTTAAGACTACCAAAAAATTGGTTGTTTGCAGCTTTTTCTGTGCTTGTAACCTCATCTGGAGCCTTCAAATGGTTTACACACTTTTTGGAAAATTTTTGTTACTGTGTATATTATTGTGTTACTTTATCAAGTGAGCTTCACAATAAAACGGCAATAAGTAAACACAATCTGTCCATAGTTTGTTTACAGCAGAATCTAAGCACATTGTTATATATATAAAAAATGCCCCTTTCAACCCTGTGAGCAGAGTGGGTTTTTTTAGTTGTTTTTTTTGTTTGTTTTTTTATTTGCAAATGAGCATCCACTGGTGTATCTGGCAGCGCATGAGCCAAAAAAGGCATGCATTTGTTTTTGAAATTCCTAAAGGTAAATATTGTCATTAGGGTGTTACATAAAACTGTCAGAATATGATGGTGAATCCAGCTTGCTTGGATGATTTATTATTTAATTATACAGGTGGTAGAAACTTAATGAAGCTGTTGCTTTGAAGGCTTCAGAGGTCATTTAGGATTAACAAGCCGACTGACGTGGATGACTCGAGCCTATTACCTCAGATATTATAATGCCTGCTACATTGATTACCTTTTGAGAAGTGTGTTAACTTAGTTTTGATATGCCAGTCTGTTCTTTTGATGCAGTTCATTGTATACATTGATTTTTCTCACTTTGCATGAATTTCTAAAAGTACTTAATTGCGTGTAATTCTGTTGTGTCCTTGTTACACTGTTTTAAGCTAACGGTTTTTGATTTTATACGTGGAATTCTGGGCTATGGGGAACTCATGCTCAGAAACTACAGATGCAAATTAGCTTGTGCCTATCGCCTAAGGCATATGCCTATGGATATATTTCTGTACAATATTAGTTGTGCATTGTCCCCGTTAAATAAATAAACAAACACATTTCAAATTAATACGATAATGGTGTAAATTACAAGTTATCTGTGCTTCAGCAGAATAAGTGGAAAATGTAACACAATAAATGTAGGTAAAAATCATTTGGCTAATTTGAGCAGGTCTTCAGATTTTTATTTACTCAGGAAATGAACTTGGCTCCTTCATTAAGACAAAGGAAGAAACAAAGCAGTGAGAAGCTTAGCTGACTCTCCTCTGTTTACATAGATGATGATCTGCTCCTGTTTATCTGTTTCCTTTTCAATTGAAAATTTTAATAAGGAATATGCTAAGAGGAAAACTGCTGTGTAATTACAGGGGTAGTATCCTTGTCACATAATGCTAAAAATTATACCTAATTTTTTTTTTAATGTGGATATACAATTTAGTACAGTCACCAACAAATTCCCAGTTAAGACTTAACTAATGGGTAATTTATAAAAGCCTGCATATTTATTGTTCTAATCACCGTAATCTCTTCCTGAGGGTCTGTTTGACTGCACTGGAGGTGATAGGGTTCACTTTGCAGAAATGAGCAACAGTTGTTTGTCGAGATTGAACAGAAGAGATAATTAGTATGAACTACCAAAACCAACTATTTGGGGTACATTTTGGGGTCTTTGGATCATTCATAGCTTAATTTTAAATGTTGCCAGGACTCTCAACAGTGCCTGCACTCAACTGTCACTGCTGTGCCAGCTTAAACAGCTCTGATGTACAGACTCTCTCATTGCTTGTTATAATGGGCTTTATCACCCATGTGTCACTAATCAACTCCCTCGCAGGCATCTTCTGATGGCACATGGTTCAGCCAAGTCTCTATGGTGCTTCAGTACTTGTTATCCATTTTACAGCTCAATAAACAATTCAGATCATTTAAACTAGAGGTCCATTTGCAGAAGACTTAATGTAATACAGGGAAGTATTTGTGTTGTATTTAATCAATTAATGTGTTCATTTAGATATTTAAACCATATTCTTTTTACAATCAGTGTGGCCAAAGGGCTCAAAGGTAATTTAGCCTTTGTCCAAAATTAAAAAGTGCCGACTTTTTGGCTTTTACATCCAAATTCTTCTATTCCAATTTTTATTCGAGACACCAAGTTGTGATCTAAGTGTCACTGTGCTCCAGGACATTATGATTTTTATGCTGATTTTGTATTGCCTTTTCTTTTCCGAATCACCAAAGAAATATTGATCTGACACATACAGCTACCAATAGGATATCAAAAACACCATATAATGGCCCTACAATAAACCTCACCTTGTCAAGCTTATAGATGTCACCTCTATCACGGTTCATTTCTACGGTGATACAAAAACAAATACTCCTTGGACTGTAATGCAGACTGTTAAAAAAAAAAAAACAATACAACCTTCAGTGTCTAATAATCACCAGCTGAATAAAGTTGGAAAAAGCCAGTTTGATAAATAACTCAGTAACTGAGCATTACAAGCCTTTGGTCCTATATTTCTCAGCTGCTTGGCCTGCCCCTCAGTTCCTTGGTCAGAAGAAGACACTGTTTTCTGCCAAAAAACTGCTGAAGCATTTCCTTCCATGCAGACTGTTTTCCCTTGCTGTGCCTTTGGATTGGAGGAAATGAGGCAGCAGAAAAGCAAACAGACAACAGCCATTTAGGGGTTTTCATACACCCCTCATATCATCTCTTCTCATTCTGCCTCTCCTGTGGGGGGAAGCTTTCATTACTTTTTTGGGTTCACTTGTTACGGCTTATAAAAAGGCAATGTAGCTTACAGGATCTGAAATGGCATTTAAAGGTCTGTTCAAGAAAAATGTGAAAGTAAGCATGTAAGAAGGCGGTCTTTAAACACTTGTACCCGTCTCACCTCTGTGCTTTTGTGGTTTGGTTTTAATGTCTGTGACACAGTGAGTCATGGTGACAGTGTAGCCCACATAGTGGTCACACTTCTGCACCTACTGTGGCCTGAGGTGTCACACCCCCTTTGGCAAAATATGACCGTGCATGTGTGTAGTCTCAGAAAAATATATTTTTTGAGATTCAATGCTGAGTGCTGATGCTATATTTAACTTGCCAGTTCATTGCAGTTTATTTAAGATTTCACCATTTCTCTGGGTCAAAGTTAGCTCATGAGTTTCTGGAAAGACATCATGCTGATAAAGGGATTAACTGCAGCACACTTTTCCTTCTGTCTTTGTGCAGCTGGGAGGGTTGGAGAATATTAGGCACAAAGTAAAAAAAAATAGATGCCTCCCATTTCATGGTGATAAAACCTCAGTGCTGCTCTGCCTCATTAGGATAATATCCCACATCAAACAGATGTTATTAAGGCTGTTTGAGGTTCAGCTCAATTGAAGTAGCAGTGATATGGGTTACATTTTAGACATTGTGAGGATACAAGTAGCTGCAACAGTGACATAACTGGAAGCTTTTGGAGTTAAGGATTTTGTAACATGCATGCACGAACTACTTTGCTATAACAACATGAAAACATTGCTGTGGATACAGGTTTGAACGTTATAATTTGTCAACAAGTGACAACATGACTGTGCTGAAAGTGACGGTTACTTTGCCTTGAAGAACACGCCAACACGGCTCTGTTGTGTCAACTGCCGAATTGTTTTTCAGTCTTAAAGGCTTGGTTGGCATGCCCAGACACACATCCATATTTTCCTTTTGTTAATCATACTGAACCGTCATTGCAGTTCTGGCCTGCCAATATTAATATTATACAATTTAATCTAGTTTTATATTAACAATGAATTTGTTTTATTTTTAGTGTCCTGCCAAGTGTTCTCCCACTCTGATTTATTTAGAAGAAATGTCAGGAAAGAATAATTGCTATGCCAGTAGTCAAGCAATTCCTGATCTGATTAAGGTCTAAATTCCTCAGACTGCCATGTAGCTACTTTGTAAGTTTGGCTGCTCAACAGCATGATGTTTGGCAAAACACACTGCCTCATGCTGTTTTTAGCAAGTGATAGAAGGAAAAGGGATTTTTTTTTTTTTTTTTTGCATTTATCCTGTCTGTGCTTAGTTTTGTTTGGCTGAGTTTCTTACAGTACCAGTCTGTGCTAGTCTCAAGGTTGTGCTTCTCATTGCCACCTCTCATTGTATATGATGTATTTGCTTAACTTAAAATTTACTAAAATATTTGAGAAAAATATCCTCCAAACTGTGTGCTTTTGTAACCTCAAATACAGAATTTAATTCAACATTTTTTTATATTTTCTTCTGATGATCTGATAGTCCATACCTAATTCCTGGATGTCAAAACTTAATTCTAATTTTGAGATTTTTTATATATATTATATATATATATATATATATATTTGCAAATTTGAAATATTTGGAAAGTTTTGCTTTTCTCCTTGAGAAGAGTAGTGGCTTATTTATCTTGAGGTTTTTTAAAAAAAATTTTAATGCATGTTCTGTGTAGTTGTGCTTTTCTTTAGTTTTTATACTTTAAACTAGTGTTGTGTTATTGACTACATGTTCTTTGCTGTTTGTGATTTGTTTACACGTAATACTTAACACTTTTCATTTCAGGAATAGAGCAGCATTGCATAATGCCTGTCATGAGCCTTGTGGTCCTGCTGGGGTGGGCCACCTTCATTTTTACCCTCGGGTTAGGCCCACCCTCCTCAGAGCAGTTTTACTAATAACAGGAAACACGGCCTCTGCTGCAGATGCTAATGAGCAGCTGCCCAGAGCCTGAGACAGCCTGATTACAGCATAAATCCCCTGAAACATCAGATGTGATTTAGCCACATTTTAGCTGTACTTCAAAAGAAGAGGCCTTCCACTGGTTAAAACATTGGTTTTGTGTTTGCACTTTCAATTATGTTAGTTTGACTGTAATGAGCAGAGAGAGATTGCATTGATTTTGCACAGTATTACTTTCACAACGGCTAGATGCAGATGTGTGTTTAGCAGCTGCAGCAGCAGCACAGCAGGCTCCACCATGTCTCTGGACAGGGAGGTAAACTTGTGATAACAGCCAGCACTGCTGTAATAATATCATTATTGTTATTATGGCTAATTGCAGAGTGTCAGTGCTGGATCAGTAGCAGCTCAGTGGGAGGACTGGGTTATAACCTTGATTATTCACAGCCTGATACATCTCAACATGGTCAATACCACAGCATTATACAGGTATGAACATGGTTGCTGGGTTTTCTCTGAAGTGTCATAATGTTCTGCTGCTCCTCCACATTAAGAGGGTGTAGGAGAGCTGGACCAGGACCCAGAGTGGGGTGCCTCCCTGACACTGATCTTTGCCAGAATCAAACTTTTAAGATACAGCTGTAAATGATGCAAATATCTTATGGAAAAAAAATAGATCTAGATACATAGGAGAGAAGATAGGAAGGCCATTTACCAAGTCACTCGGCAAAGCAACGTGCATCTAGATACATTGATATGATAATGATATCCTAATATTAGACTAGATATCATCTTAGACTTTTGATATTATCAGATGGTAATATTTCAGGAGAGTTCTGTTTCTTGTTTTAAAGGCGCATCACAGTAAAGTGATATAATTTCTCAACTTACCAATCTGTTTTATTAGTTTTAATGGTAGCCTTTACCCATCAGTCATTATATCCATACAAGTGATTATTTTTTAATTGAAAATGTCATCGTTAATATTTTGAGAAAGCGTGAGCAGTCATCCTTACAATATTGTCCCAATATAAATGGTGGTACTGGGAAACAATATCATGATATTTCATTTTGTCCTTTCCAAAGCCATATAGCCCTGCTGTGTACACTGTTTCATATAGTTTTTCATTTACGTATTTTGCAACTCTGTATTTTGAAATAGTTAATGAAACCCTGTCTTTTCAATATTTGATAGCAATCTGTTTTTATAAGTGCTCATGACCTCTCAAATGTGGCTTTGACATACAGCTGAAGCCACTTTGTGGAAGAATACCGAGATATAACTCATGCACTGCCATTCAGCCTGAACATAAAGAGATAATGTTTCTGGTCCACATCACCCAGCCCTACATGCATCAATGAAGTTAAAGGGTCTTTTTTTTTTTTTTTTTAAATGTCACTGTTACATTACATCCTTGTTGCGCCTTTTGGCCTTTTCTTTGGCTGGTTTTTGTCCTGGCCCTGACATAAAAGGAAAAGATGGAGCCTACACACTGCCTTTTGGCCCAGATATGCCATGACTGTGGAATATATTCATTGTTGCTGTAATTTAATGTGATGTTCAGGAGATGTTCAGTTCCCAAACCCCTTTCAATTTCATTTTTCCCTTTTTTCTCTTTCTTGATTATATTGATGAAAGCTCCTAGCAGTTTCAGTTGTCAGTGGAAACAGGAGCTGGAAAACAAGGTCTCAATTTGAGGCTGGGCTTTGTGTCAAAAGAATGGTGCTTTTCAAAGCTGGCATGTGTTTTCTACAATGGTGCCAGACATGTTTATCTGTAAATTGTAAAACTTTGTCTTTTTGTTCAAAATTTTGTAATAAGCTAAGTAGCAGTAACTTAAATGCTAACATTTTATATGTCTGTGTGTTTGTTTGTTTGTTTTTTTTTACAGGATACTTTGTGATCAGTGGGATGTTCGAGCTCTGGAAGCAGGACTGACTGAAGGAGCATGGTGAAACACCAACCCCTCCAGGTCTATGAGCGCCAGCTGTGTTTGTCATGTATCACTGGGATCTATGGTTGCCGCTGGAAACGCTATCAACGTTCCCACGATGACACCACCAAGGTGAGGGGGGGTGGAAACCTCTTTTGTGTATGAACTGTACCAATAAAAAAAGAGATCTTAGCCTGACACATTGTGTGTGTATATTTTATTACATTGCATGGTAAAATAGACATATAACATGGTCAGGAGATGGTAGAGCTCACTCATGTGCCTTCAGAGGTCAATCTCTTAATGCACCAGAATGACATATGACTGACCTTGTACTGCCTGTCTGAATCTTTCACATCTTACAGATTGACTTAGGTTTTATATTTGGGACATAAGATAGAACAGAATAGATTATATTATAGGGGGAAGAAAAACTTTTAATAAATGAACACTAGAGTATACTGAATTGTCAACATAGGTCAGCAAAGCAGTGACTCTGTGATGTCTGTTATTGATTATCTCACTAGGTAATTATACGCTGTACAGTCATGCACATGTGCTCTATCTGGTTTGCAGTAAATGTGAGCTGATCATCTTATTCTCTGCGTAATTTGCCAAGTTCATTTCCATGATAGTTGTGTGGCTCTAATGAGAGAGACAAATGCAGAATATATTTATAAAGCTGTCCCCTTTTAGAATATATTATCTGAAGAATGGCCACCTACATCTTTTGCAAAAACATGTACCGGTATATAAAATAATGTTGGCAGTGCTCCTCTTGGGCTTGATCCTCTTGATTTTTGGCTACTGAATTTAAAAGCTATTATTATTGCTGCTACATTAAAGTGCGGATTTTAACAGCTCTGAATAGCAAGATGCTGTGTAGGAAGTGGAAAATTTTCAAAAGCGCTTTAGTCCTGAATGTATTAGTGAAATGGCATAGATAGAAAGAACCATCTGTGTCTGGCATTCACGGCAGTGCACTCGTACACCTCATGGTCTCTTGATGTTTTCTGTCAACATTGATTTACAAAGAACAATTATCTTTGACCAAATATGTCCTTGCTGGCTTATATCTGCTCCAGTAACCTTGGGTTTCCACATAGAGGTTCATTCGACATTACAATACTTCACTGTTTCCATTTGTCTGTCATCTCCTACATTCTGGATGTTTTTAATGAGTTTCATCAAACTGTAATGAGTATTATAAATCAAGTGTTTTTGATTTTTTTTTGTGTGTGTGAGTACCTGGATTTGAGGCTGGGAGTATAATGCAAGAACTCTAATATTGCATGGGCTCTGTAGAGGAGTCATATTATCTTAATCTGCAGAGACTTTGAGGCAATGAAATGTTATGCGAGTTGAATGTTTGACATCTACATTGTTTTGATGCAGTTAAAGGTATGCCTGAGAACAATAACAATCTTAATGATCCAGTGTTTTATCATTTAAAACATATTTTTGTTGCAAAATTTTCTCAGTACAATTGTAAGCCTAAGCAAACAACCAGAACAGTCACAATTAACTCTCAACCAAAGAACGGAGCAGTGCTTTTTTAAATCTAATTCCAACACATGCCAGGATAAGAATTCAAGCCCACATAAAATCAGCAAATCATTCTGACCTTTCCCTTTATTTACTCTATTCTGTATTTAGGAAGGACACACAGGTTATGTTGCTGCAACAAACTCAAACACACAACCCATGGATAATTTATTTATGCCCACATACATGCTGTACTGTTGACAAGCAGAAACCCAGGACACAGACAAAGCCTTGTGTCATTCAGAGCACACACAGACACACAGGAGAAAATAGATGGCAAGCATTAAACCTACATTAGGGGTGTAAACGAACAGATACAATTAACACAGGCAGTCATAGGTGATTATGCTGTATTTGGAAGCCCCTGGGTCATATAAAATGCAGAACTAAATAAAGAGAGATTGATTTTTCCCTTATGTTTGCAGGAAACTGGACACTGTGTAGCTCTGTTTCCTGTTGCAAGTGGTTGTCTTTCAGGCCAACTGATAGGATAGTGCAGAGTCAGCATTCTTTTTTCATGGTGCTCACCCTTTGTTTTGACCCTGTGGTGGTGGATAGCACTTGTCTTGACCTCAGTGTAAGAAGCACATTGTCAGGCACATGCACTTCACAGGCTACAGTTGATTTCTGTCAGGAAGTGGCTTTTTTCCTCTCAACATTCCTCTAATTTGTTTACATAATGAGGGCATAACCGAAAGCAGATTGAGCCAAAATGATGTATTTTACAGTAATTGGAGGGACAAATAATGCAGCTTAGTCTGAGTGCTGTCCATAGCTATTAGCAATGGAGCTGTACGGGCTATTTATGTCTGTTTTTATTTGGGTGTTTGCAAAGAGCAGACATTTCCATTGAGAAAGCTTCCTAGCACAGGTCAAGGTGATGTTACACAAGTCTGCATCTTTAACGCTCCCAGTAAACAAACTGTGACCAATCAAGGACAGGTATCAGCTACATGCAACTGGACCTAAGCGAATCACAGGAGTCTGAAAACTGAGAGTCTCATGTTGAAACAACTGTAGACTCATTTATAATCCACATGTTGATCATGCTATTTCTCTCCTTTTTTCCTCTTTGTTCAGCGTAATTAGCCGTTCTGGTTGGCTGGCTGTCTTAGTGAAGCTGCCTCTCTCTGTGTTCAAGGTGCTTTGTAGGAAGACAGCCCACGTCATGTAGTGCAAGCCGATCTGGTCTCTCAGTAATAATTGAAAGTATTTCCATTTACCTAGTCTTTACCATTCAGTCGCACAAAGGCTTTGGAAATAGAGGCAAAGCTGCTTTGCTTTTGTTAGTCAGAAGTCTTATGGTCTTTATTGGCTCTGTCCTGTAAAATATTGAACAAATAAGACAACATCATTGCTGTGAAGTTACTCTTAACCTGGTTGCATAAATGATAGTGACTTATCAAAGTGTTACTTTATTTGTTTTGCGACTTAACAGTTAGAACAGCCGAAGAATAAGAGATCACATAAGTATAATTCATGGGAATTTAAATAATTGTTGTTGTAGAGATGATGATTGCAAAATTGTTTCTTGAATTTCTGTTTGGTATGATTATAGTCTTTGGATTGGTGACTTGTCCTTATTTAAAAAGAACATTAGCATTTTTCCAGCATATATTTTCTTTTCTCTTCTTTTTGGGAGCCTGATCACATTCTTGTCCATTTGCTCTCTTCCAGCTGTCAGACTGAAAGGTCAAAGCCTCAAAGATCAGATGTGAGTTGATTCAGTGATGAGGCTGAAGGGACAGAAGTGGATCTTTAGTAATATTTTTAATATAAAAAAAGGGTTATTATACAACTATTATACAACATATCAAATGTTGTTGTTGTTTTCTTTCAGGAAGTCGTAATATTAGCAGCTGTAGTATAAGTATTAGTAGTACAGAAGCTAAGGTAAACTTAGGTATTGAAAGACATTTTGAGGTTTTTTGTATCCTCTAAATGACGTTCTCTGTGGTTAACAGAGTGGGACATTGATGTGTTGTATTAAGTTGCCTAAAGCAAAAAGGGTCATTTTCCTGGATCAAATTCTTGGACTAGACCAACAACATTTTTGATAACGGATTAATCATTTGAGTTCTTATTCAAGCAGATGTGTCAAGCACTTCATGTGTCCACAGCTTCTTAGTTGAGATAATCTGCTTTGTATCTTTGCTTAATGGGATGTTAACTTAAATGTCTCTAGATTTTAGACAGTTGATCATATAAACATTCCTGATGTCAACTTTGGCTTTGAAACTATATTTTCACATTTTATAACCAACAATTCAAAGATTAGTCAATAAAATAATCAGATAAATCAATAATAAAAATATCTGTCCTCTCACTCTTATGTAATTTAAAACAATAACTAGTTTATTGAAGTCTTTGAATTTTTTAGATCTTTAAAATCTTTAATCTTTAAAATCCCTTCAGTGTACTAGTGTAAATGTAAGAAATATGAATATGACTTCCACACTGAGGGTTGACATGTTAGGGATATTTTTACAACAGTACATGATGAAGCTGCAATGCATTTTACTCTTAAGAATATCAGTCATTCATTTCAAACTTGAGTCTCTTGTTTTAGTCAGCTCATTCTTAATCAGCAGCAAAGAAGGTTGCTTTGCATTTTAAGACACTGCCGAGAGTTCAAGGCAACTGTCACCAAGGAAACTGTAGAATCTAAAACATCCCTGTTATCAGTCAAGTGCTTCGATAACTAAGATTGTTGATAACCAGCATGGTTAATTAATCTGCTGTAATTATAAAATTCCAAATCTGCTTTCAGTTGTGAGTTTCAGCCCTGTCAGACAAACAGTGAATGACTTGTGCCATGTTGTCTGATATGTGGTCTACCTTTCAGAGAAGTAATACCAAGCAATCAGTAAGGTCAAAACATAGAGAACATGAAATTTATAGAATTTTTCATTGGAATGAAGCTTGTGGACCTTGTGACTGTGATTACAGGAGTCTTTTTCATTTTCAGTGCCACCATCTTACGTTTGCAAGCACTTTGCACTGCGTGTATGACTCTGGTGGTATAGCAGCATTGTGAAACAGAGTGCAGCAGCAGTGTGTGAAATGCCAGAGACTTATCTGGATATGCTCAGGAATGTGACAAGGGACTAAGGTGTTAAATCCAGTGAAGATAGAGGCATGTGAGGCTGTGCCTGTGCCTCACAGGGGCGGTCAGCAAAACAATAACAGCTAGAGCAGCTTTGTCTTTTTTCTGCTGTACGTGAGCTCAAAATGTCTCTCCCACGCTGACGTGAGTTTTTAAGTTTATTCACACACAGGCAAGTTTGTTTTTGTTTGTTTTTATCAGTCTGTTTTCATCTTTGACAGCAAGTTGTTAAGGAACATCCCACACCATATTTTCTCTCCACAGTGTTGGCATGTTAGATGGCAGCATACTGAGTCAAGCTGCCATCTAATTGAATGCATCATTTAATTGTGTGTTGTCTATGTATGCAGTACAAGGTTGCACTGTTATGATGCTGTGAACAGTGATCTCAATCGTAAATGTGCAATTATTTTGCATGCATGTATGTAAATTTTGAACGTCTGTTTTGGCAGACAGAGACACATTACACAAAGAGCTGAAAAGTTGTTCTGGCTTACATATTCTTTAAGCTTCAATATCTCCCTGTAAATTTCCAATATTGTGGTTCTTGTTTGTCTTCCGCTGTGATGAATAACATTGTCATATCTTCGATATGCACTGTAATTCCCAGAGTTATACCACAGCCACAAGCGCACAATCAGCCTAGCACAAAAAGTGTTCACAAAGCTCTCTTGTCTCGTTGGTGTGCTGACAGCTTTCAGTGCTGCAAATGATAGGGCAGTTTCTTCATTCAGTCCTCAGACATGTGTGATTAATTTCCCATGTCACTTTGTTCTGTAATTCTACAAAAACAACAATAGAAGTTGTTAGAAACTGGTAGAAGTTTGTGCTTTTACTATTATACAAGTGGTTCTCTTGCTTTTCCTGTGTTTATCGGTTTCTTCTTAGCAGTTTCCATGATAAATGTAATAATTTATTAATTTTTAACACTTCTCAAGAGCATTGCTTCCTAGTTCCACATTGTGGTTAAGGTTTACTTGCAAATTAGATGCAAACAATGTAGATAGTATTGCCTTTTGCAGTAAATACGTTAGCAAGCTTGTGTTTGTCCATGCAGGTATGCACTGAGCAGCAGAGCAGCCACTGAGCATGATTAAAAAGCATCCTGCGGATAAGACACTTTATTGTAGCGTAGATCCTGTTTGACATATTGAAGCAGGTAAGAAAAGAGTGCACTGATCAGTCAGCAAGACATTTGAACTTAACAAGATTATTGCTATAAACAGATTTTAAAAATCCAATAAGCATATTTCATAAATACATTATTGGCTGCTTCAGCTGTAATCTACTGTAACCTAGTGGACATGTTATGAGCTGTTGAAGTAAAGATAGATATATTTAGGCAGGAATCAACTGAGGGAAGCAGAAAGGTAAAATCATGGTGGTTGATGCAGTGCTGCTCTCTCATCCTGCACTGTGATGGTTATGAACAGACATCTCCTGTAAAGTGACTTTTACAGTTGCATCCACCTTCTTTAACTTTCTACAACACTCCTAACTGCTGTAAATGAAATCTTTAACTATTTTTTAACAAAGACCAGACTTGTTGACTCACTCTCACGTTTGCTTTTTTCCCAAATGTTTAATAGTGTTTTAATTTCTTCTGACACAGTGATGAGTCAGCAATGATATTAGTTTTATTTATGAATTCAATGAGCAAAGTGCAACTGGGGGATTTTCAGGATTTTTTTTTAATGGTGTTTTATAACCCTGCATTGGATTTTCCCTTGATCCATTTCATCCCTCTATTTTTAGCCGTGTTCACTCTAAAGCACTTGTTCTGTCTTCCTACCATTTTCAGTATTTCTGGCTTTGCAAGTTAAAATTGTTCACCAATAACAAAATACTTTCAATCTTAGCTCTTGATGCTATTAGACTGTAGTCTCAAGAGTAGCTACATATTCTCCAGTATTTTAAAATTACTTTTTTAATTACATCTTACCACATAGTTTGATTTTAATGAAAGCCAATTCAACAGCTCTTAGTCTTCCCATGGTTAACTTGTCCCTTTTGTCCTCTTTGATTTCTCCAAGGGGGAAAGAATTACACCAGTTAATTATCAGAATAAAACTCAGATGACTCCTGGCATACACCATCCCTCACACACTTGTGGTGGTCTGATGTCTTAGCCCGTGCTGTGGACAGGGTGTTTTGGAAGAATAAAATGCCAGCTATGCGGAATAGTAATGTGATGTCACCAGGACAGGCCAAGTCATGTCAGGCTGGACAAGCACCGCTGCTGAGTTAGCTGGCAAACAGGAAAAAAACATCAGACCTAACAAGTTGCATTAATCTTAAACCTTTTTTTTTCAATACAGAGTTTGTCTTTATTGAGGAGCATGACAGTTGTGTGACATTGTGTGTCCTTAGCTGCACTTTGTGTAAATAGTGACAAACATAAAAAATGTCCACACTTAAAGAACAAAGAGCTTATAAACGGCTGTATGTGTCTGCTGAGAGACAGGATGTTCTCCCTTTTGTCTGCTTTTAATCATTCAGAGCAAAGAATATGATAATGATTACACTCTGCCCTGTGAAGTATACTCCCGCAAGGCATGAGGGCCAACAGTCAAGCAATTCACGCTGTCATTAACTAAGCTTTTGAGAGGAGAATTTTTAAAATGCTAAGTGCCCATTGTAATATGACCGAATTAATTAAATCCTGCACTGTGTGACACTAAGTGATGAGTAGGAGTCAAATACAGAGTAGCTTGGGCAGCTCCTGCTGGTTGTACTTGTGATTTAGATACACTCTTGTTCATATGGATGCAAATAATCATTATAATGGGAGGTAGAGCAGATAAGATGGACACAGCATTGATTATTTCTGCCCTATATGTAGTTGCTATATTCAAGCCAATATGGTAATATAAGTAAAAAATAAAAATAAAATTCCATCTTTTGCATTGGATCATAGAAATATAGTTGGAATACTGTTTATTAGTTGATCTGATTCATTAAAGAGACCTCAGTGACTGTAAGTCTTCGAACATACTGTCACTGCCCTCTCAGAGGACGTCTCAGGTCGCATCCATCATAGTCCACAGGGGAGGAGCGGGTATGGGAATGAATGGGTAGGGGGTGAACAATGTCGCCTCTCAGAAGCAAGGTTGGATCTCCCTGGTTTTCTCCCAGGCCATTAAGAGCCATGGGAACCAGGGTTGGTGCTTCATCATCAATCAACACAACTGACTTCTGCAGAGATCATGATAACCTTCCCCCCTCTTTTTTTTTAGTGGAAAAAAATATACCTGAAGAGTCATTATTACTTATTACATACAGACATAATGTGCTTTAGACAATAATTGCTGGATGTGTTTTTTATACAGCAACTGCTTTTATTTTATTTTAGATCATTTTTCTTCTAGCGAGGAATCAAAAATTTACATGGTGCTCATATTATTAAAGATCCCTCTTACATAATAATGTTTCTCTTAAACTTCTGAAATGTACTTCAGAGGTTATGTCCAAACATTAGAGGGGATTGAATCAGCATTCCTCCTGGGCTTGTTTCCCTTTTTTGTACAGTTATGCCATAAAACCATGCCCAGAAATTAAATAATACATCTTTATATCATCATGATTTCCACATTGAATCTGACCCCAGGTCAGGTGAATGTTGAAATGTGGGAAAGCTCTTTAAACAAGTTTGAGGTCGAAACATGACCCTTTAAAGGCTTCACTGTTAAAAATAATTTCAGACAGTGGATTGAATCTGGTTTTAAAAACTTCCATATTTAGCATGTTAAGAGCTTTTAGGTTTTTTAGAGAGGCAAAAAAAAGAAACCAGATATAAAGAGGTCAGACAGACTGTCTTACCTGTGTAGGACATCAGCTGGTGGAGGCGATAATAATCTGATCCTTGATGCACACGACAATGGTGCATTCAAGCTGCAGTGCTTAGGTTGCTTATCTGGGTGTTTTTATTTTGACTCTACACTGCACACAAGGCACATATTCTTTTAATTTTATAAAAAATATTTGTACAGTAAATATGTTATATTAATCAATCATTCTTTAATTTGATCAGTTTAAATCATTAGTTCTTAGGGTTTAAAATCACTTGTTTTGCGACTATAATTCCAGCTGCTCATTTCACAGTGACAGAGAGCAGAAAACATCAGCAAGTACCAGTGCTTTAGGAGCTGGAACCAGTAAATTTTTTACATTTTTGCTTTGATTAAAAATCAATTAAATGCTGATCGACCGATCATATAACTGACTAATGGTTTGGCACTAAATGACAACAATAATCGATGTAACAGAAATTTGTCTCTGCTGCCTACGGGAATGTGTGCATATTATTATCAAAATTCTTAGAAAGGAGGTCAGCTGAATATCTTCAATGTTTACAATATTATTTGATTTTTTTGATATGGTGTGACCATTTCCCCTCAGATTGAGGTCAACAGAACAGATTTGCCAACCAAAAAGTTTAGTTTGTCTAACTTAGACAAAAAAAAAAACAAGCCTAAATACTCTTTGATCTGAGTATATGATAAGGTATGTGTGTGGTCACACCCTGTCACTTCATGTGTTTAGCGGCACGATGATTAAAGGCCCGCTACTTTTTAACACTGTATGTGTGCATGTTATCTCAGGGGCATATTCTAAGTCGACTAACTCTGCTGCTCAGTTCCTTTAGGGGCGTTGAGTTTTTTTTTAAACGATGATTAATTTTCTTTGCTTAATGAAAAGGTCCTTGCTTGACTCAGCACAAGTGTGTTTAAAGTAAGCTGACAGAGATGGGGATGATGAGGATCCTCCTGAGTATCACCTCAGGGTGTGTTTCTGTATCTAAAGGTTTAGCCAATTTAAATATTAGCGAGGATATGAAAGTGCATGGCAGAGGATGACAGTAATTAGTCTGCTTTCGTGTGAAGTTATTCAGAGTCATTGCTTGATAATGAGCTAAGTGTATGAGGGAGTACTCTCTGCAAAGGTCAGCAGCCAGGTTGACTTCATATAACTCAACGTAGGTAAGTTTGTGAAAAGTTAACTTCAAATGGACTTTGCTGGCCTCTGATGATCTTTTGAAAAAGTTAAGTTGGGCTTATGAAGAAAGTTAATTATACATAATTGTCCCGCCCCGCAGTGTGTCCACAACATTAGCATACAATAGATTAGATTTTTTCCCTTTTTTTGGCAGCGTTAGGATCTACTATAGTTGTCAAAGCATGGAGCGGTGAATTTGATTGTAGCATGCATGTTTCATTTTTTAAGTCTAATTAATCCTCAGAAATAATAAATTTTGTTTATTTATTTGTGTGTGTGTGTGTGTGTGTGTGTGTGTGTGTGTGTGTGTGTGTGTGTGTGTGTGTGTGTGTGTGTGTGTGTGTGTGCGTGTGTGCTCATGCGCAGTGGGAGCTGCTGTGGTCCCTCATCCTCCTCTTTACCTTCTGTCTGCTGCTGGTCTGGTTCTACTTCTGGTGGGAGGCACATAACGACTACAATGAGTTCAACTGGTGAGTATCCAATCGAAACCAGGTGCTCCACATGTGTACTATGCTGTCAGGTCAGACTGGAGCCAGACGCCCATCACCATATTGTTTCAGCTGTAAATAAACTCTGTCCATGCGTGTCAGCTTGTTAATTTCCTAAATCGTCAGTTTAATCCATCCTCTGCCCTAATCTGAGCGGAGACCACCCAGCCCTCCGGAGATTACACCATTACATAACAGAGATGGCTATCTCAACATTTCCTATTCTGAGCCTGTGCCACTTTTATATGCCTGCTTGTTTATATGTCTGAAAACAAAATAAAAAAAATAGAAAAAGTAAGACTTGCTCCGAACCTGTAAGCAAAATCCAGTGGCATTTTTTTTTTAATGATAAACCACACACAAGATTACTCCCATAATTTCAAACAAAAAGGGCTGCTGAAAATGGAAATAGATACTTTGCTGCAGCAATTTTATACAGTTTTTCCATTTAGGTTTAATACCTTGCACATCATAGGCGGTAGTAAGCCCCTCTCACACAAATACACAGGAGTAAAGGGTTAGAGCATAAGGTAGAAATAGTGAAGGAAAAATTGACCATTCATAATATCAACATTACATATTGATGGACCAATTTTTAACATCTTGCAGACTTTAGATCAGACATTCTTTTGTAATAACAATAATTTGACAACTAATGTGCATCTTGTTCCAGTCATATGTAATTTGTTCGGTATGATCTTGCATAGGCTGTATTAGAACATATTCACTGCTGCCTGTGCCCCATAACGTCATATATCCTGGTCTCTCTTTCCTACCATCTTTCCCCTCCCCCTCTCCACCTGCTTTCAGTAACCTCTACAATGTCACCTTTTTGTCTTACTATCATCTGTTGACTTCCATTACCTCCTCTCACATTCCCTTTCCAATGAAGTTATTCTGTAACATCCCAATCATCCTCTCCCTCTCTTATCCCTTTTTTTCTCTTTTACCATTAATTAGCCTTGCAAAAGGCATCTTTTTCTGTCACCCCTACCTCTTTCAGTTCCTCAAACAGCCACCCTAGTCCAGTTTTATCAGCAATCTCACTTGTGTTTATCAATCTCTTGAGGTCAGTTTGAGTCACTCTTTAATAGGAAGTGTACAAGTTTCTTGTTTCCCTTCCTGCTCTCTTGTAGGGATTGCTCAGATAATCACAGAGATGGCATCCCTGCCTTTATACATTCAAGTGATTTAGCAGCAGGGAGTGTCCCGGTCAATCTGCAGTGTAAATATATTCACAAAGAGCTAGGAGCATCAGCACTGAGTGACCCTGCTGTGGCTCTGTGCCACTGGAATCAGTGATAAGACTTTGAAAGTAATTAGTGCTGTCATGTCAAAAGACACATGTGCACACTCATTCACCACTTTGCTCTGCGGCCTGGAGCCTGTTGATATCATGAGTGTCACTCTTGATTCTCATGATTGAATATGCCTGGCTTCATCTTTTTTGCAAAAAAGGAAAAGATCTGATTCATGCGTGCTTGTTATCTTTGTTGTTGTCTTTGCTGCTGTTTGCCATCCTGAAGCTCCTCAAAAGACAGAAACCAGCTTCAGTAATTTGCCACAGAGCCATCAATCTAACAATCATATAATCACTTTGGCTTAAACTCTCCCTGTAGTCAAACTATAGTGTCTGCAAGCTGTGCTTTATTTCAACAATAAAGCATTAAGCTCAGTGGAACTTAATGCATATCTGTCTGTGTTTCATAAGTCTTTGATTTGAAGCAGTCTGCAGTGATTTATGATTCACTCACAAGATTTTGTTTTGTTAGTTCCACTGTTTTTGAGCTGTCATTTTTAACATGAGGGTATGTCAACCTACAAGTTATTGTTTGGTTTAAGCAAAAATGGGTACAAAAAAAAATCCAATCTCCCAAGTCTTCACACTAATTATTAACAATGAGATGCTGTTGAGCTCTCAGCATGTGAAATGTTATTCACTCACTTGTTCCTGCAGGTTCCTCTACAACCGCTCCGGGGAGTGGAGTGATGGCACTGTTCCCATCCTGGCCACCACCGCCGCTGGCTTCACCTACATTGCATTTTTAATGGTCAGTCCCGCATCAAATATTTACTGTGGAGAGGTTAAACATGTTGTGTTCATCATAATGCCCTGACAGTGATAGTGAGCCTTCGAGGTGTTTGAATGTGTTGTCAGATACAGTAACCATAACATTTGGCTGTGTTGAGCAAGTTGAGATCTGTGCGGCAGCAGAGTCTTTTAATGGGTGTCTCTTGTTTTCTCTCTGTTTTCAGGTTTTAGCTCTTTGCCACATTGCACTTGGGCAACAATTAAATTTGCACTGGCTCCATAAGGTAACGTGCCAAATGTGAGATTGGGTTAGATCTTTTTGTGCCCTTTTTATTTCTGATCAGCTGAATTTGTCCTGGACTCTGAGTTTGGATCGTGTTGTCCTAGAAGGCTTGTGAAAGCCCAGTAAATGCCCGACCTAGAATGCTATCAGCAAACTAAACACAACGATCAAACACTGTTTGTGGTGGGAAAGGGCTGGAGGCTATTTGGGGTTATTCTGTGGTTGTGTGTGTGTGTGTGTATTTGTATTGGTGTGTATTTTTATTTATCCAGAGTGACAGCCTCTCTGATTTTCTGTATCTCTTCCCTTTCTTCTACACAGATAGGGGTGACTGCTGCTCTGCTCACCACCATTGTTGGGGTGATATCTGTCAATCAAACATGGGGTCAAGAGTGGGATGTCATCCCAATCTCCCTGCAGGTAAGCAGACTGAATCACAGCAAAACACAAGCCACATTTGATGGCCTGTGCCAGCTGATGCCAAGTTTGAGTGCTAAACGGTTGTGATACACTAGTTGGAAGCAGTCTATTATTTTCACCGTAAATCCAGACTTCCACCATTGGTTTGTGGGCACTGAATAAATAGATTAAATAGTAAACACTTGCAGGAATGTTTTCTCTCTGTCTCTTTTCAGCTTAAGTTTTGAAATATCTGTTTAAGGCTGGCATCACTCTAATATTCAAATACCAGTAATTATAATAATCAATCCCATCTGCAAAAGCTGCATCAGGTCCTTGTAAGATCACTTTAGTGAATCATTTACAAACATGTAAAGAAGTTTGCATATGGCAATATATCCATACTCAACATTGCTGAAAAGAAAAAGTGTAATGATTATAACTGTACATATTGTATAGAGTGTATAATCCTGGGTAAATCAATGATTAAACTATAAAAAAGTTAATCCCTTGTACAGTTGTCATAAACAAAGAAATTTGGCTACAAAGACTAAAACTGAAGTTTTTTTCAACGAGGCTTTAATCATGTTTATTCATTTATGGAACGGCAATCACACCTCTGGGTTGCCTCATTTTTTTAGCACCAGAGGTTGCCACTTGGTATTAACAATCAATTTGCACTGATACCACTAACATTTAACAGCTAAATCATACCAAGTAGCCTGAGAGAAGCTCAAAATTACTGTGTCCTCGTGAGAGTATTGAGGTGGATGTACTCTGCCAAATCTGATGCCGTTCAATTTGCATTTCTCTACAAATTACAGTTATTATTTACCCTGAATAGTGTTGTCAGTGTGTCAGCCACAGATAACGCCTATAATTCCATGCCTCTCTGTTTTAATCTTTGTCCCTCTGCTCCTTTATTTATTGTCATGGCTCCTAAACCTGCATTAATTTTATCTTACATTATTTCCTTTTTGTCTCTGTTTCTTTAATATCTTTTTTCTCCTCTCTCTCTCTCTGTCTTGTCTTTATCCTCTCTACTGTCTGCCTTCTCCGTCCAGGCCACAGGTCCATTCCTGCATATCGGGGCTCTTGCTGCGATCACAGCACTGTCATGGATTGTGGCTGGACAGGTCGCCCGTGCAGAAAAAACAAGTATGTTTTTTTTCTTCAAGACAGAACAGAAGTTACTCTTACTTGCTGTAACCATCTGCCACACATGCGTATACGCACAAGAAAAGTGGTGAATGATTAACACTGTGTAGACAGAGGCCAGGACCTCCACCCAGGGTGTCGGAGATAATGAACATTCCTTCCGGCTCATGTGACGTTTTCCTGCCAGGATACCCTGCATTGTTTTCTCCCAGAGTAGGGGACTTTCTGGGGATTAGCAGCTCTCAGTGTGTCTACTGGCTCTTGCTGCTACTGTATTGGTGTTGTGGAATAGATTTTAGAGTCAGTCATTTATGTACATGTTTTACCGACTTCTGAAGAAATTCTAGCCAGATAGTAATAGTAATCAATGTAGCTGCAGTCTGTCAGTATAATATTGCAGCTGGTTCAGAATGAACTCTTATTCATTTAAAAATACATACAGAGAATTTAATCTCCAGTAACTTACACAACCGTATTTTTTATGACTGTCCTTGTATTTAAAAAGCAGTTTGTTCTCTGTACTGTGAGAGACATTTATCAAACTTATAAAATATTTTAACGGTTCAGGTTCTGTTCTTGGATAGGCTCGATGGGGTGGAAAGGTCTTGGCCAGATGACTCCCACTTTAGCATCTCTGCTGTAATGCAGTGTTGAGTCTGAAAAGCAAAGAGGATGTGAAGGTGTGTGTATGTATGTGTGTGTGGATGAAGACTGCAAGTCTCCTGTGTGTAACAAGAGTTGTCTACTCAACCCTGCCGCTGAGCTGACCTTGAAACAAATACATTAGTGTGTGTTTGTGTGTGCCCACCTATAAACGCACACTAACACTGAGGTGGATGCAGAGGAAAATGTATCTCCTTGGCCACATGATGTCAATGTTGTTAGCCACTATGTGTAATTACAATAATACTGAACATTATCCATGTTTAAAGTTGTCATGTATGATGCACATCTCTTTGAAAACTAAACACGAATCCTTGATTGTTTATAAATGTTCTTTTGGAAGAATTAAGAAGTAATGAAATTATGGATTACAGTCACAACCACCCCATGTTATCGTCTGTCTGTTCCCAGTGTTCCAGGTGGTGGTTGTGCTGCTGTACCTCATTGTGTTAGTGGGTCTCTACGTGGTGCCACTTTACATCACATCCCCATGCATCATGGACCCCAACACCCTCAAGCCACGCCCTGATGTCATTGGCCATCAGGGAGCACCTATGGTGAGTCAGTTAACCTCATCCTCCAGTTAGCATGTGGGAATATTAAACAAGCCACTTTGCAAATACATATCCTTTCACCCAGCTTTACACTTGCAGAGGGTCGAAACTCTAACTAACCTCAGAAATGTCAATGATGCTGAGAAATTCCAGATATGAAACATTTGATTCAGAGGACCAACCTGGTTCAGATTTGGAGAAGGCAGTGGAAAACTATGCTGGTCTCAAAGATGTTTGGTCCCCTTGTTTTTTATTCATTTTCCCTCTCCTGCACTTCCCCAGGCTATTCTAGTCTAACAATGACTTTGTGGTCAGACAACTGAAAAATAGGTCACAAACAGAAGTGAGAGCCTGGAGCACGAACTGCCTCATGTGTGACACGAATGTATTTTTATTTTCAGTTAGAGATTGCTTATGTTCAGATTCGCTGTTGTATCCTCAGCTGTTTTCGGGTACAGTATCTCTTTCTCAGTTCAGGTTTTAGACTCAGCTACAGTATTAAAACAACCTGTAAACCTGTTAGTATGCGTAAACAAAGACATATTTTTGCTTTCCAAATATGATTTATATGCTTGAATTAATGTTATTGCTTTAAATGTTACCTGCAGACGATATAATGAACTCGGCACAACATCTGACTCAGTACTTTGCAATGCTTCCAAAGAAAAGAAATATGAATACTGGTTATTCATAACAGACTCTCATATGCTCCCAAACACTCCCTGTTTTTGTGGTATTTGTGTAAAGTGATCGATCGCTACAGTGGAATCTAAAATTAGGAGTGGCTCTGCAGGGCTGTGAGAAAACATTGGGAAAACAGTCACATGACTGGACTCAGTTGCTCAGAGGGAGCCTGAATTGATTAAATCATCATTCCTTTCCTGGCGGTCACTATCTTTACTCACTGAGTCTCATGAGGGAATGTTTGTTCTAGTAATTGATGTTTAACTTATTGACTTGTTATCGATCAAAACCAAGACTTAAGGAGATAGAAAGTTTTTTTCATTTCTTCTGTGATTGCACCACAGTCGTGTTTAGTTTTGATTTTGTCACATAAACTACTTGAGGAGTTATATGAACATTGAGTTTTATGTTCATCTAACATGAAGTCATTTTTTCCCTCAGCTGTAGTAGAGCTTCCAGTCAACCAATGATGTCATCATTACAGGAATACGTGTAATGATCTTCTGTTTGTCTTAACTGTGTGTGTGTGTGTGTGTTTGTGTGTGTTTGTGTGTGTTTGTGTGTGTTTGTGTGTGTGTGTGTGTGTGTGTGTGTGTGTGTGTGTGTGTGTTCTTTATTAGAGGTCAGTAAGTGTGAGAGTCAGGCCTGTTCACCAGGTGCAGAGTGA
>JAQMCX010000053.1:5394265-5406204 GCA_029814765.1 Acanthurus leucopareius | reverse complement strand
GTGTGTGTGTGTGTGTGTGTGTGTGTGTGTGTGTGTGTGTGTGTGTGTGTGTGTGTGTGTGTGTGTGTGTGTACTCCCAGCTCGCTCCAGAGAACACGCTGTGGTCCTTCCAGCGAGCTTTGCAGATGAATGTCACTGGGTTTGAGGCTGACGTGGCTATCAGGTACAACCACACACACATATGCATACACACACACACACACACACACATATGCATATATACACACACACACACACACAAAAGATCAATACAGCAGAAAGACTGAGCCAAACAAATGACGGGTTGTATAGTTTTGCCAAGAATTTGAAACAGTTTGGTTTCCTTTCACACATTATGAAACATTGGTTTGCCTCTAAAACCTCTAAATATCATTTGAAGAATAATTAGGAAAAAAGCCATGTTGTATAGTCCAAACAAATTACTGCCTTCAGGGAGAAACAGGTAAAGGCATAGTGTTCCTTTAACATAAAAAAAGTAAAGAAAAATATAACATGTCATTTGAATAGGCGATGCAGCAGCACATCAGTCAGTCCGCAGGCAGAAGATAGACGCATGACATCACCAGCATCAATGGGATGTGACAGGCTGAGATCAGAGAAACACTTGGAGGAAGAGAGAGGAAACAGGGAAGGTGGAATCTTAAGTTTCCACATTATATGATGGATAGGGGTTGTGCATGTCCACTCATGCATGAGCAGGAATGAGGATGACTGATTGTGTTGGAGAAGGGAATTTAGCTTGCAGGTGCAATGTGTTTGTTAGCTAGGGCTTCATTTTGTAGTTTTTTTAAGATTACATTCCTTATATCTAATTAGCTGCAGACTCTTTTTTTCTTTTTATACTTTTATTAGACTTTGCACATGCATGTGTGTGTGTTTGCTATCTGTACTGTCCTTAGAGAGGTGAATGGGTGTGTGATTGGTGCAGCCCGCTGACAGGTGAGTTCCTGACCGAGCTGAGTAATTAGATTTGATGACAGGCAGAGCGACAGTGAGACTCCACTTCTGTAATATATCAGGCACACTCACAAACACGTACACACATAAACACTTACATTTTATCAAGATGTTCTTTTATCATTCCTCATTGAGAGTTTTTTGCTATTAAACTTTTTCTAATTTTTTTTTTCTCTAAATGATTATTTTGAACACACACACATATCCACACCTGAAAATGCTCTTGTTTTGCTCAGACTTTGAATAGCAAATAGAATTGACAGGCTGTTTTCTTTATTCTTACTTTTGTCTTTGTTTTTACTAGATAATGTGCTGATGTTAACTAAAAAAGGGGAAGTCATTTGGTAGTCAAATTTTGTTTAGCAGCATTTTCCAAAGAGACTCAGTCAGGCCAAAGTCTTGTCTCTTTTGCTCTCCCTCTCTTGCTCTTGTTTGACATTTTTCCAAAGTTTACTCTGTAACTGACTTCTGTCTGTTCTGCTCTTATCTAATGTCATTCTCAGAACTTTAATTTATTTGTTCAGTCTTAGCCACTAACAATAAGTAACCTTTGATGATCCTTTTGAAAATGTAAATGGTTGATACATTTTAATTATTATTAACAAAATGTGAGCCACAGTCGTTGTGGGATTAGTATTGATTTCGCAGAGGTTATAGAGAATTCTACAGATGAACACTGTTGCATGAACACACATACCTGTACCGCCATCTGGTTAATAAAAATCAATCATTGTTTGTAACTTCTTTCTCATGCTCAGTATTATAAAATGTCTGAGCCTGATGGTAAAAGTTTGCACCCTCCTCTGATTTCCAGTATGGATGGAGTGCCTTTCCTGATGCACGACCGCACCCTGCAGAGGACCACAAACATAGAGAAAGTTTTCCCAGGCAGACAGACTGATGACGCCTCACACTTCAACTGGACAGATCTGCAGCAGCTCAATGCAGGACAATGGTTCCTCAAGGTACTTCATGACAGCATGACACAATGCAGAGCAGTGACTAATGTGTGATTAAGGTCTTTAGCTCATTGAGTCGTGAGTACTCAACAGTATGTGTCCTTGCCCACTGATCCTTCATGATGTTCTCTGGTTTCATGGAAATGCTGCAATTCACTGATGGTTTAGAGATGCTCTTTGTATGCAGAGTGGTTATGGGTCAACTAGTGCTTCAAAATAATTGTTTGTTTCACCTTGCCTGAGGTACAAGACTAATGGGCCAAACCGGATAAAAACAAACAGACAAACAGTAAAAAATAGGGCCTGGTCTGGCACCCAGTTATTCTCTCCTGCATGAAGTGCAAAACACAGTCTAGTAGAAGCAAAACTCTCAGAGCTACATTGCCGTGTTCTACTTAAACCCCTCTACAGTCCCCTCGAGTCATGGGTTTATTCTCTAGAGTTTTGTATTTGCTCCAAAACTGCTACCGCAAGTGCTTCTTTGAATCTGAAAAATGTACATTCACTTTGTTGTTTCCTTTCCTCCAAGAAGCTAACAGAGTTAAAAAAGTGTTTTTTAGTCAGTAAAATAAAGCACATCATGGAATACATAATGAGAAGCATCTGAACTATTTCTACTGTGTGCTTTGAACTGATGTAAAGAAGAAAAGATGAAAATATTCAGCTATTTTTATTTCCTGTAGGTGTTGTCCAAACGCTCTATAGAACACTTGGATGCATGCTTTAGAAAATCAACCATTAGAATTACAAATTAATCTGCTTCTTTTTTTTACAGGTTTACAAAAAAAGATTGCATTTCTTGCAGCAGTAATGTTGTTACCGTGCAGTTATTGCATTTTTAACATGACCCTAGATGTATTAGCCCCAAGTTTAACACTCCTGTTGTCTTTTTTTCCTTCTGTTGTGACCCTGTGTTTCAGGATGACCCTTTCTGGACGGCGGGCGGCCTGTCCCCCCATGAGAAGGATCTGATTTCCAACCAGAGTGTGTGCAGCCTGGAGCAGCTTCTAAAGCTGGCTTCCTATCATAACAGCACAGTGGTTTTCAGGCTAAGAAGACCACCTCAGGAGCACCCCTGCTACTACAGCTGGATCAATGATACACTGCAGGCTGTGCAGCAATCTGGGGTGCCTCAGAGCCTGGTTAGTATATGGAAACTTAATACTCTCCACAGCATGATGTCTGCCCATTTTAAACGTATTTCATGCAAATGTGATGGATTTTAAATCAATCTAATAAGAGTGAATTTACTCATCTTGCATTTATGCATGATGGAAAACGAGCGCTTTCTATTTTTAATCATATGTGTTCAAACATTGCCACTTCAGTGTCATTGATCCAAATGCAATATTGGTCCTGTGTATTGTTCTGTGTGCAGGTGATGTGGACTCCAGATGAGGACAGATCTCAGGTGAGACAGCTGGCACCTGGTCTGATCCAGACCTCAGTGGACAAAGAGAGCCCTGAGAGTCTCCACCAGCGTGGTATCAGCAGCCTCCTGCTCAGATATAACCAGGCCAGCACACATGAAATCAGGTAGACTTACACACAAACCAGATATGTTATCAGGTTAGAGCTTTAACACACGGCTTTCCATTCAAAGCTGCTCTGAATGTGTGTGTGTGTGGGTTTTTTGGTTTTGTTTTCTAGTAACTTCTCCCAGAGCAAGATCAACCTCACCCTTCACACCATCAACGAGCCCTGGCTGTACTCGGTGCTCTGGTGCAGTGGAGTGTCTTCAGTCTGCTCAGAGGCCCCACATATCCTCAGGAAGGTGCCTTACCCCATCTGGATCATGGTAAGGACTTCTGATATAACTTTGTGGCTTTTTCTTTTTACTTTGTAGCAAACCCCCGAGGTAACTTTGCAATCAAATACATGCTTCATTCGTAAATGAAGTTCAGCTGTCTTTTCTTCTTCTTCCATTCAGCCGTGTTCTCTCTCTCTCTGCCCACTTTATTTATCAAGCCCAGTGAAAATCAGCTCGATTACATTTTTTTTTTTAGATAATATTGTCTGACGACCCGTCTCCCCTGCATGACTTAACCAGATTTTATATGGTAATATCAGCAGGGGAGCTTGGCTGTGAACTGAGCTCATCGAGGCTGTCCAATCCCTTATTGTTTTCAACTCTCATCTGAGATTCCAGCACAGTAGAGAGGCATAAATCACCACTGTAGTGTATCCTGTAGTTTACGGCTCATGGCTCTCTAGTTCAGTCTCCTGAGACCTCTCAACATGAGGAGTGCCCATACTGTGCCTCTCCTGGTGTCATTTCACTGGCCTCGACTTTGCAGCATGCCAGACTGGCTGTCTGCAGCACCATAAGGGAACTCTGCATGACAACATGTGGACGTGACTCCAGTTCAGGAAGAGTTAAGGCTGCCAGGGTGTTTGCTGTGCTGTTTGTATGTTTGTCTGTTTGTTAAATCAAGTGAAATCTGCCACCAGAGGTGGATATTTATCCTCGGATGATGAGTTTTGTTTTGTAGGTTTTAAAGGATTATGCATTGGCAAATGACTTTATCTTCACAAATATGCACTAAAAGCAATGTTGATTTTCTGCTTTTCCCAATTTAAACAACTTATTGAAAAAATGAAATTAGATTTTTTTCAGAAACATTAGAGAGATTACCATTGTGAGTTTATTTGGACGTATTGAAATATTGTATAACACAGATTGAATAATGCTGCTTACAGTAATTATATCTTTTACGTATAGCTCCACCCAGTGGTGAAACCTGCAATAAAAATATTGAGATTAAACCTCAGACCTACTGTGACTGTTCATATTTATGTGCGGGTGTGTGTGTGTTTTTAGAGACCAGATGCATATTGCCTGATGTGGGTGTCTGCAGACCTCATCTCCTTTGCTGCAGTCATAGGAATATTCATTTTCCAAAAGTAAGTACAGTCTCACGATGATATAACTGTAGTTAAATCACTGTAGGTGGTTCCTGCACGAAGTAAATGCATCTCTGTTTTTCTCCAGACATACAGAAGTACATGACAATTACTGCTAATAAACAAGTACCCTTAAATTACATCTCATTTGATGTGTCACACTTCTATTCAGTGGACATCTCTCTGTCTGGAACACATTGTTACAATAACAATTTACACAGAATCATGCAGTTCCTTTTGTATTTTAGATTTTGACCTTCAAAGGGAAGGCTGGAAATAGACACATTTATCCCAGAACATGTATGTGAGTGGTTTTATAAACTGCCATGATGTATTTTTGCTGTTTTCTCCACCTGCACCTGAGTGTCGTCACAGGCCAGTGGTGACAGAGAAGATGTACTCCATATGAGCATGTCTACTCTTTGCTGAAATTGTGTAAACCCTTCAAACTGCCCCAGTATTTCTGTTCTTCTGTTGGAGGAAGTGTTTTTTGTTTGTTTCTGTGACAACTCCAGAAACAGATGGCCTGCCCTCCTGTCGTCTCTGGGATGGAGGGCACCTTGTTTTTTACGGTCCGCTGTTTGCTCTGCTTGGACAAAGCTCTTCAGTAGCTTCTGCTGGCTTCTAAACTGACCTCTCTTGTCTCCCGCCTTCTTTTCTCCTTTTTTTGTCCTTCTGCCTTCTCCTCGTCCTCTCTCCTTTGCCTGATGTGCATGCTCTTCTCCTCCTCTGCTGCATTCTGGCATCTTCTCTCAGCTATCACATGATCAGGTAACTGGGTCATCTCTGACCCTAAGTCTTCTCTCCTTTCACCCTCTGTCTGTCTTTCACTAACTATCCATCATTCTTTGTTTGATACATTGCTTTTACTTTCTCTCTATCTTTCTCTCTTTTTTTGTCACTCTCTCTAATATGACATCAGTCTCCATCAGAATACTCTCTCCACCATAACTCCATTCTTTCTATATTTATTCTCACTCTCTAACTCATTTTTCTCTGTTTCACCTGAATCGTTGTACTGCACTGCTGCCACTTTCCTCTCAACGGAGGAACTCATGTCTTTATCCCTGTTGGCTTCGTAAAATTAATGCTTTCCGCCCACACAGCACAATGATATTTATAGCATTTAGTGGCAAATGAGATTTAAAATTTATTATCCATCTTATTAAGCCAAACGACTCAACGTACGGAATGAACTGCGGATATTCATTCATCAGGGGGAGTGCTTTAGCGTTCGCTCTCACTTATGCTGATGAACGAAAAGCTTGCTTGTTTGCTTTTCTGTTCCTAAATGCCTCTGTGCATCAGTTGCAGTTCATTGTGACTAATGCTTTCCAGTTAGTTTAATTGAAGTCAAGGCAGTTGCTATTAAAGCAGGAATTTAGGGGGGGGTTTGTTGTTGGTTTTTTTTACATACAGTAAATAAATTCTTTTGAATTGACAGATTTACACAGTAAAATCTAGTGAGTCATCTATTGTGTCATTAATAAATGTTGATTAGATGAACACACCCCAACAATTTAAATCAGAATGTTCTGTGTTCATTTATAGTGTAGTAATTATAAATTCAGAGAATTTTTTTAATAAATATGCAACAACTGCAAGCAGAAAAACATAAAGTGACTCTAGTCTAATACTAATGTTGAAAAATTTATTTAAAGTACAAAATGTAACATATAGTCCCTGTCAGGTTGAAAACCTTGTATGTCCAAAACCATTAGTTTTCAGGAATTAGAAAGCCATTAGTTTTAAAATAACAGTGTTGTCAAAGTAGGTATTATGTCTTTAAACATGCTCATATATTTAAAGAAAAAATAAAATGAATAAAAAGAGCAAATGTGGAGATAAAAGGTTTCTACCCAATAATGTTTGTATTTTAGTATGTTTCCTAAATAAGGAACCCTATACAAATGGTTCAACACTTAATAGACCAATTTTTAGCCCTTGATAGAAACAATTTCAGAGTCTATAGGTTTTGTAAAATCATATTCACTGTTTGGAGTCTTACTTTGCAAGGCAGATGGATTTGTCAGATCAGGTGATCATTTGACCTTGCAAATCCATCTTGTTAGGTTTCAAGCTACACGCTTTTGTCAGAACTAACAACAATTCTGGACAATCAGCGTCCTGTGAGCAACCAGCCGCCTGCAGCTGTGATCATGGTTTTAGGTGTGACGACCAGCGAGAGCTCGTTTAAAAACAACTTTTCTTCCAGTAGAGCTACAGGTGATCTGGGCAAAAGTCCATTTAATTACAAGTTCTTATGAATTAATTAATGGATTAGCATATTCCTATTAAATTTGAACTGAATGGAAAATTGTTAGTAAAAGCATAAACTTTTAATTAAGTGTGCCTTATCAGAAAATTGTACCCGTATGTTCCTCTTATATACAAGTACAAGTATATAACCCATTGATACGATAAGATGCAGATGTGTTGTATCATGCCAGCTTAAACTAAGCTTCTTTTTATGCTGTAAATTTTGAGTGCAAGTTACCTTTTAACCAAATTGTCAGATCAAGCAGATCAAGTTTAGAAATCAGTTTGCTTAAAAATAATACAATTTAACATTTTATGTCTCAAATAACAGTCTCTAAAAATGTTGAAGTTTCCCCTTTATGGACCAAAAACTCGACCCTGGCCTGCACTGAGAGCAGAGGCAGCAGTATTTATTGTTATCACTGTTGACTCGAGGGGATCTCTGACCTAACGTGTGACCCCTGCAGGTATCGGATGAGCGGTATGCGCAGCTACAACCCTGAACAGATCATGTTGAGTGCTGCCGTCAGGAGGTCCAGCAGAGACCTCAACGTGATGAAGGAGAAGCTCATTTTCTCTGGTAAGACCCTCAAGCATGCACATCTCTCTCCTCTCAGTCTGTCACTCTTGGATGTTTTGAAGTGTGTTTTTTGTTGTTGTTGTTGTTGTTGTTGTTATTGTTTTTTGGGCTCTGAAACAAATTCCACCTTTCCTTCGATTCAGTTTTTTACAAAAAGAGTTGGTTTGTCAAACCTTTAGCTTAAGTGAGAAATTAGCCATTTTGAGTTTCAGGTGCCCAGCTAGCATGTCACTTCATCCCAGCATGCATCTGTCTGTGAATGTTCTCGCTCCTACTCTTCCTTCCTTTTCCTCTCCTCCCTGTTGAAGGTCATCCCCAGTAGCGGCCTGTGTGATGTGCGCCACCTCCTGTCCATGCTACCACCACTGTGACTTCTTCCTTTCTTCCATGCATCCGTTGCATCCCTCGTTATTCCCACGCCACTTCTCTGCCTACTGTGCCCTTCTCCTCCCTTATCCATCCATCCATCCATCCATAAATCCATCCAACCCTTCATACACCAAACCTCCCCCATAATCCTCCCACTGGAGACAACGTCATGTGTAAGGGAGATAATAAATGCCCCAGTCTATCGAGACAACCTCTAGTGCTGGGGGTCAAAGGTAAGTCACATCTGTGCCAGCTGTTTGAAGTTCTTTATTTGTGTCCTATTTATTTTTTCATTCAATTTTTTTCACTCTAATGACCTCTTAATCTTTTAGTTTGTCATTGTTTTGATCAAAGCTGATTGATTCCTGTGTAAGTGGTGACAGTGCAATGACAGCACACAGCATACTGATGTTTTTTTCTTTAATCCTTTGGCGCCCTCCAGAGGTGGGGAATGGAGTTGGCAGTGCTGATGAGCTGTGTGCAGACAACGGCTATGACTACTACACCAATCAGGGCATTAGCCAGTGATTGGCTGTGTGAAGACGCTGTCACAAGACGGAGACAACAACACCCTCAGCATTCATATCATCTGCTCTCCTCCTCTGTCCTACTGATTGACTAACAGACTGCTGTATCTGACAGAAAAAAAAAACAACCACCCAGTTTCTTTGTGGATCCTGTACATTTTTTTTGTTTGTTTGTTTCTTGTCAAACTGTATGTCAAACATACTGTTAACCACACGGGATAACTCGCACTTTTTATTAACAGAATTCGCCAAATCTGTGACCTCCTTTCTCACAGCAAAACGCCCAGGAGGCCCCTCTGAGTTACGAATGCCTAATTCTTTTAAAGATGCATTTGAGGATTCTTTGTTATTTTTAAGCTAATTTTCCAAAGCTGTTGCTTGTTTTTTAAATACCATGCATGATATTCTTCTCTTAGCAAATGAATTGCTTTTTAACTAGGCTTTGTACAAGGCTTTATTGCAGCATGAGGCTAAATGCTCGCAGCTCATTATGCTCCAGCCTTCTGTCAGCACTCTGCTGTGCTGCTGTTCATAATAGTACCAGAAATATTTATATTTAAAGAGAAAAATAAAAACTCTGACAAGCTGTTTACAAAAGTCCTGCCTTCTTCTCCAGGTGAAATATTCACATGGTGTATATAAGATAATTATTTACAACTCTCAACCAGTGCATATAACTGTAATAATCATATCACCCGATGTGTGTGTGTGTGTGTGAGTGTGTGAGTGTGTGAGTGTGTGAGTGTGTGTGTGTGTGTGTGTGTGTGTGTGTGTGTGTGGGCGATTGGTGCAGCAGTAGCAGTACTAATGGCTATGATCTGTAAAAGCAAACGCATAGCGGCAGCGTCAGTGGAGCTGCTGGAGCCAGTGTTCAGTAAGAGCTGGTGTGTGTGTGTGTGTGTGTGTGTGGGAAGTAGATAGAGAGTCTTCAGGCTGATGTGGAATTATGGGTGATGATTTACAGGCGAGGTGCTAGCATTTGCATCTTCTGTGGGATTGGATCTGGATGCATGCGTATAAGCACACACTGTACACACAGGTTTGTTTCTCTGCTTCATCTTGCAGTGGTTCATGGCTGTTAGAGATGCAACAGGGTTTTTCTGCTGCAACAGGCATCTTCCATCGCATTATACAGTGCATTACACGTGTTTGAAGCATCAGAAGTCATTAATGGGCTGAAAACCACTTTTTATTCTAATGAGCTCAAAGAAGTTGTTTTATGTTCATACATTCAGTCTAAATTTACTAAGACAGTTAAAACAGAAGCATCTTTGGTGGTTGACTTTCTGTTTCTCAAACAGCTTCAGTAACAGTCATTTCCTCTGTGTGTGTGTGTGTGTGTGTGTGTGTGTGTGTGCGTGTGCGTGTGTGTGTGTTATCTCTCAGGGGGACTCTCTAGTTGGCCTGGACCATGAGCAATGAGTCTACCGTCTGGAACATCCTACCAGAAAACTCCACAGTAAGTCTGTCTTTCACCACTGGCTTATTCTCCTACTTCCTGTGTGTGTGTGTGTGTGTGCGTGTGTGTGTGCCTGTGTGTGTGTGTGTGTGTGTGTATGTGTGTATGTATGTATCCACCAGAACCAATCTTCCCCTCATATTCTCTTCTGGCCGATTGACTGGCTAATAGAGAACATCCTGACCTGGACCTGAAATAATTAAATCTCTGATCTAATCTGAGCTTTAATTTCCCCTCACAGAGAAATTACAGTGTGACGTCACAGTGTGGCACTCATTCACACTTGTGTGCGTCCCCTCACCCCACCGTAGAGACCAGCACAACACTGTACTCACAACAACATTGGTTGTGATGTGTCAAAAGTTCGTGTCCCTACAAAACCTCAGCTGTCTTTCTGATGCTCCATGGACGATCACAGCCTGCTGTTATTCTTTTCTCTCCACTTGTGTTGTTCTTATCTATCATTGTATTTAGAGCACATAAGTGCCGGCTCTGCAGCCTGAATATGCATCAAGAAACTTCACTGGGAAAAAACATTTATGCATTTAAAAGCGGATAATTAAGCAAAGCTTATCTGATAACTGAACTCCACAGTGTTTATGAGTCTGAGGGAGATACAGATGTTAGAAACACACAACTCCTTAATGTAAGACAAACAGATCACAGAGATGATGGAGATAACAAAATACTGACTGTTATTTGTGTAAAATATTTAAGTACTATTCTTTAATTTAACATCTTATCTTGGTTTTGGAATTGATTTTGCCATTTGGTCTGTTAAGTCGGACACAGATGCTTTTCCTATTAAACCAGTTTAGGAGTTCTACAGTCAGATGTGATTCTTAGCTAACTGTTGGCTTCGAGCGTTCAGCTGCTGTTTGTTCTAAGAAACACTGAGGACTCAAAGTGATGACAGTGTGGAGGTGAATGCATGATGCCATAAACAGATTGATGTTGACAAAATATGTACTTCAGGTGGTAAATAACACTTATGCAGCGAAGACAAACAGCAGCTTCACTGTCAGAAACAGCTTTCCATCTGCTTCATGTGCCAACTTATGAATGAACAGAATAAAGTTTTTCCAATTGATGAGGAGGAAGAGATTTGAATATTTCTTGTCCTCTGCTGTTGAAAAGTGTTGATCCGTATAAACTGAAGGACCGGAGGTGCTGTGGGCTCCACATCAGCTGCTCGTGTGGTTCATTATCTCAGCTGCCGTCCGGCCTGAGAGAGCTCTCCCCTCGCTGAGGTGCACTGTGGACAGGTTAATAGCTCTGGCATCTATTGATTAATTGTACTGTTGTATTTATAGATTCGCTTTATGCAGGCTAACCAACCAGAGGGGCTAAATCAATAGTTTAAGCTGCATGGTGGTACTGTGAAGGTAAAACAGCTGCACAGTCAGGTCGGCCGCAGAATGACACACTGCGTCCCGACTTCTGATGTGGAAAATGTGACGACTCGATCTGAACTACAAACACGGGGGTCCATATTTCATAATGTGGCTCAGGAGCGAGACTGAAGAGTTGTGTTTAAGGCTTTTAAGGTGAACAAACATGGACTTTTTAGTCAAAGTGGAAATGTTTCCACTTGTGTCTCTCGGCTTGAAAAGGTGTGGAATTTTACATCAGTAAACAGATTCAGTAAGTCGATATTTATGTGGGAAGCTTTTTGACTTTCATGTTCTTTCTTTTTTTAAGTAGCACACTTAATGTCCAAATTCAGCCCAGGATGACACCCACCTCTGCTCCTGTTACAGCTGCTTCACTTCCCCTCACTGCCTACTCACACATCAGACTTATATTAGATACAATTACTGATTCAAAGTCAGTCTGCCTTTATGTCTGTCTATCCATCTATCTATCTATCTATCTATCTATCTATCTATCTATCTATCTATCTATCTATCTATCTATCTATCTAT
>JAQMCX010000053.1:5382754-5394165 GCA_029814765.1 Acanthurus leucopareius | reverse complement strand
GTGTGTGTGTGTGTGTGTGTGTGTGTGTGTGTGTGTGTGTGTGTGTGTGTGTGTGAGAGAGAGAGAGAGAGAGAGAGCTGTGCTCCCAGTGCAACCAGAAGAACTGATGGAAATAGTTTGAGGGGGGTGAATATTTGTGATGTCTTTTTATGGTTATTGTGAATGTGTTTGGATTATTTTTTGTTTTTTTTTTAAAGATGTGTATGGTGTATCATGTGTATTCTGGCTGGGTTCATATTTTTTACCCCGCGTGCAGTGCTACGTTGAGTGTGTCATTGTACATATGAAAGGTGAATCAGTGTGTGAGATGCTCCAGCCAATTCAGAATTACATTTGAACAATGTGACAGTTACGAAGCTGTTGAATAATTACAATAGCAATAGTTTGGTCATGATGGAAGTTCCTTTGCTTCATACTCAGCCTCTGAATCTGTGGTATTTTAGTGTTGCATTTAAGTGTCGGTTGCTGGTGTAAAACTGAAGCTGTAAGGTAAATGAAGTGGGTGCTAAATGTGAAAAATAAAGCTCTGAGCTATTTGAAGGGACGCTGCAGTTATCACAAAAGGCAGCACAGGGTCAAGAAATGGATTGCCTTTTGTGTTTATTTTCTTTCTTTGGGGATTACTGTGCCTCAGAAATAAACATTAAAAAAAATCTTCTAATACATGAGTCTCCTGATTGTGTGGTGTTACCTTTTTTTTAATGTAAAGAAATCAATTTTTTATCATTTACTATCATTTACATACACACACTTACACATCAGGAGCATTTTGGGTTTTGGCTCAGGGCAAGAAAGAAATACAAGCAGATTAGATCTTTTTGTTTGTGTTTTTTAACCCCAAAGCAGAATGATATTTTCACCACAGACAGTGCTGTGGAGATAAGGCTAGCTATGTGAGAATAATGTAAAAACCGATATATAGTTGATAATTTTCATTTATATGTACTGCTGAGCAGTAATATGGATTCACTCTTCTTGTCCCTGAACACTCCATTGTTCTCTCCTACATTTTTTAAATAAATGTAAAACCATTTCTATGTTAAAACCTGGTTTAGTGCAATCCTAAGAAGTTCTCAAGTGCATCATTTCTGTCGGCTGTAGGATTTGATAAGTGAGTATGTGATGTACTTTGTGTAGGTTCCCCAGAAATATATGGACCATGAATGGACATCTTGACTTTTCCTTAAAATAATCAGACAGCATAGAAGTTGAAAAATGGGAGTTTTAATAGGCTTAAGTCATAACAGTTTATATTCCTTTTTCCATTTTTTGGGGTGGCTAGATTGACAGTGAGTTGATTGTTATATAAAAATAATCTCTAGTCTCATTTTTTTGTTTCTCCCTTTTTCCATAAAGATTCATGGTTCGTACAGTATCAAAGGCAAACAGAACAGCCTCAATTTGCTTGATTCTCACTAAAGATTTTACATCAAGAGCTCAGTTCCAACACAAAAAATACAACATTTGGAAAAGAAAATGACAAAGTAAATATAAATACTCATAAATGACATTTTGCAAAAACAAGTTATGATACCGTTTGAAGGAATGTAAATACATTTAACACTTAGCTGAAAATGTCACTGGACCATTTTTGCTTCTGAATTCTGGATTTTCTGTTTTTCAAAGATGGAATTTCAGAAAAGAAACTAATAGCAACTTTCGTGCCAGATGTGCAATAAGGAACCTCCTAACCACCAGAATAAGAGTTGGTAAAACACACTGCCTTCACACGAATAAATCTCATCTTTTTACACATTTTAGGCACAATGAAAAACAACAAATACAATGTAAAATACACAAGGCACAAGTAAGCAATGCTTTGGTCCTCCGGTGGGACTCCCAGAGTTGACCTTCTCTACCTACGGCAGCAAAAAGCAGGATGTTGGTCTTAACTCAGATAGGCAGCACAAACGTAAATGTGTAAATCAGTAACTATTTGCTTTTTAAATGAAGCATGCACTATTGCACAAAGTAAAGTTAGCCAACAGGTGAAAGTCCTTGAAGTGTTGCTTTTGGCATGACTCCTATGTCACTTGCAAATATTCCACTCTGTATTTCAGTCAAAGGGAGAGGTGATGCTAATAATTTCAGGGATACAGTACTATGTGAACATTAAGGCTTTGTCCAACATGCACCTCCATCCATTAGAGTGTGCGCCTCACCAGAACACCACCTTTGTTTTATGAGGTGAAGAAACTAAATATATTTATATTTATATATATTATAGTTGCAGTGATTTTGTTTGGAATGAAATGTGCATAATTTCATCTTTTAACTGAGGTCTCCTTCTGAACATAAACCGTAATAGAAAATCATCACTGTGACAGAGAACAACAGGGACCTGAACCAAGCTCCCTGACTTGACCACCAGAGGGCAGCAGTTCACCACTTCGATTTAAACAATGTAGCAGCTTTTCTGAAACAGGCACACTGAATATCATCTTTCATTAGAGGTTTTTAAAAAAAAAACCCTGCATAGCCATACTCACAGCCACACAGAAAATGGGAATAAATAAATAAATAAATAGCTAAAGACGTACAGTTTAGCCTCACAGTCAATTAAAGGACTGGCTGTTCCCTAAATTGAACACCATTGAGGTATCCACCATGAATGACCATCATCAGTGAAGCTGAGTGGATCAGTAGATACGTGAGAGAAGACGACGTCACCCTGTGAGATGCTGCTCATTCACATTTCATCGGTATCTGATGCTCGTATTTCTGCAGAAGCTTTGTGCACAACACAAGTAGCTGTCACTTTAAAAAATTGGACACAGTAATGTTTACTTCGCCACATCAGTTCTGCCTCAAAGAAGGAATCCTGTTATGTTTCATTCCGTACATAATCATCAAGTGCTTCTCTGCTACCACTGCTTGTGAGGATAAGAAAGCACAAGCTGAAAAACCTGAGTGTCTTGTCTTCAATCAGGTGACAATACCTTTTGTTGTCTATAGGTCTTACATTAGCAGATTTTAAATTATGCACATAAGAGAAGCGTGAAACAGTTAGGATTCAGAGGCAAGTCTCTGGCATCACTTGCATTAATAAATAACCTGAAAAAGATTAGCTGAAGTTCGTTTTGCGCAGATGTCTGTTGGGGATTTCTATGGCGCTCACTTGTAAAGGCCAGGAGCCGCCCATGATGCCGGCCTGAATGGCCACACCTGTAACCACTGCAAGGTCAGGGTCTACTGATGTGTTGGGCTCCTTCCCAAAGTACTCGCTTATCAGCCTCCTGATCCGTGGTATCCTGGTGGACCCTCCGACCAGAACTATCTCATCCACTTCCTCTTTCTCCAGGTGGCCCTCGGCTAACACGGTCTCAACAGGAGCCAGGATCTTCTGGAAAAGGTCCTCGTTGAGCTCCTCGAACAGATCTCGAGTGATCACAGCTTGGAAGAGAACCGGAGCAGAAGCAGAGTCTGCGGGTGACTCAGAGCTGTCGTGGGTGTGAAGGTGGAGTGGTACTCTGATGCTGGCGCTTGGTTGGATGGTGAGGTTGAGCTTGGCAGCTTCCACAGCCTGACGGAGATGGTGAATGTCCTCTTTGCGAGTTGGTGGGATGCCAAACTCCTGTCGGACTCGCTCTGTGGTGTACTGGAGCAACCTCTGACTGAAGTCTTGACCCCCCAGCTTGTTATTCCCTGTTGAAACATACCGTCAACTCAAGATAAGGACCTTCTTTTCCACTGTAACACTTACAGTGTCGAAAAATGCTATCAGAGTCAGGACACTGAAATTAAACAAGATTACAGCCTGGATAACTATCAGACACCCACTCTTTCTGACAAACAAGTGAAAGTTTTGATCCTTTATAATTATCAACTGTTGAATCCAATTTAATCATGGAGAGGAAAGCACAGAGTAAAATACTTGAAGCCTTTAACTGGGAAATTAAATGTTTAACAAATTTTAAGGCTCCTCTCCTATATAACAGATGGCCAAATGCCATCTCTGATCTGTCATTAATTGATTGGTAAAACACATTACCTGCCATGGCTCTAGTGAGGAACATGCCTCCCTGTTTGTTGAGCAGTGAAACATCCAGAGTTCCTCCCCCAAGGTCGACCACCAGCACATTGAACACATCCACCTTGTGCAGGCCGTAGGCCATGGCTGCAGCCGTGGGCTCGTTGATCACACGCAGGATCTCCAGGCCTGACAGACAAGAGAAAGAATGTAAACTACAGGCCTGGTATATTACTCAGTATGTGTATTTGTATCTTTATTTATGTATTTATACTGTTTTTGGAGGAAAAAAAAGCTATTATGGATCCCAGCTTCAATGTGTCTTTACATTAGCAACAGAGGTGTCCAGATGGAAGTTCATTTGAACCCCAGCGCAAAATATACACAAAGGATATAAACCTAAAATACTGAGAGAACTGACCAGCCAGGTTGGCAGCTCTGATGGTGTAGTTCCTCTGTCTCTCATCAAACTCTGCGGGCACTGAGATGACAGCTTTCTGGATGGGGACGCCCAGCTGTCGCTCTGCCATCTTCCTCATCCTCAGCAGCAGCCTTGAGCCAATGTACTCTGGGGTTACAGTGAAGGTGTGGTTGGTGGAGATCAGGAACTCTGCACTTCCATTATTGTTAATGACCTGGAAAAGAAAAAAACGTCTTCTAATTGATAAATCTGTCTACTTAAGTTACTCAAACAGCAATCACTTACCCTGCACTTGCACAAAAATGACCCATTACAGTAAAACCAGCCCCAGAATGACTAACCTTAAACGGGTAGCGAGCACTTTCCTGCTCCAGGTGCTCCGGCTCAAATATCTTCCCGATGAACCTCTTGGCATCGTAGATGGTGTTTTGAGGGTTGCTGTCGGCCAGATCCACAGCTTCATGTCCAGCCAGCACTGCGGTGGTGGTGAATGACACGGCGCTGGGGATGCTCTTCCTCCCCTCTTCATCTGCTATCACCTCCACCTCCCCGCTGCCAGGGTGGAAGACACCGACAGAGCAGAAGGTGGTGCCCAGGTCTAGGCCGATCACTTTCGGTTTAGGGGGCGGTAGGTACTGCTGGCCCAGGTATCCAGCCAGGAAGAGGGCCAGTATCACCGAACCTGTGGTACGATAACAACACGCGCATCACACCTGAACCAAGCCGGCTAGCTAATGTGCTAGCATCCGGTCACTTGGAAATAACCGGTTAATTATGTATTATTCAACTTACCAATCATTGAAATTTCTCCCGACATCCTCAGACACTGTTGCGAAGTCGCCAACCGCTTAAAATTACAGAAAATGTCGTCAGAAATTACACAAGCTGCGGTTAAATGACGTCCGGCTTTGCCAACAGGATGATACGAAACGGGAAATTTTCAGACTACCAACAAATACACGTCAACATAGCGCTGCTGGGGGATGCTGGGTAATGTAGTTCATAGCAATCATCTTCTACGCTAGATGAGGGAAGCACATATTAGTTTTTACTACACTTCCCGTCAAAGCTTGCGGCATGAAATGAGAGACGATGGTTTCGTGACGTTTACACGTTGTTAGCCAACCAGGCAGCGCCAGGCCAGTTGTTGTTGAAAAAACGACAGAAAGAAAAAAAAAAAGCAGAAATTTACATCAAACTTAGATGACGCAATACAAATGACGAAATAATCAACTAAAATTAAAGTAGAAGAGTTAAAAAAAATGAAATATCTTACTACTGTTATAAATTATCAAAATAAAAATCTTTTTTCCCCGTGTCATTTATCGTGTATTCATGGCCCTCATATTAGGCACTGTACTGGTATATGAAATGACTGTTTTGGACAAGAAAGAATAATGATTGTATTTCTTTGGTTTTATTTACAAAAAACATGTGAAAACATTTAAATGTTGACTTACAGTACACATACAGACTCCAACACACTTTTATTTCTGCACACACACACATTCAGAAAATAACTTCTTATTTTTTTCTGTACAATATACATTATAGGCGAGATTTGAATATGCACTGTTCATACCCACTGAAAAAACAAACAAACAAACAAAAAATGTTTCTTCACCAATATCACCAGTTATTCAGATGAGCAAAATATTATACAGGACATTAAAATAAGACTGGATTTGATGAGAAATGTAAAAAATGATGCAGATTTGATAAATAAAGGCTTTATATGGAAAACGTCAAAAGATTTTGAATGTAATAAATACGTGTGACATTTGATCAAGGAAATGTCACATTTGGAACAACATAGAATTAAAAAAAAAACATCAGGAAATCTTACAACTTGATTATCAGCTCAATAAAGTGGCAAATGGATAAAATGACATTTAGAACATTGGTCCTGTACATTAGGCAGGATGTGGCTACCTCTTAGGGACGAGGGTTATTAACACATTAACATATTGAAAAAATTAAGGGATAATTGTCACAAGGACTCTGATTTCAAAATGTCAAAGTATCCATTTGACAAGTAATCACATTAAGAATCCACAGCGTCTGTGAGCTGCTCTGCATCCTCCTTTGTGTCTGAACATTCAGATGGGATGAAGCAGCCAGAGTCTCTGGGACAGTCGCTGTCTTCTTCCTGTACACTGTGGGAGGATTTGTGCTCCTCCGCTTCCCTGACATCATCACCTGCGGCAAACAGACCAAATGAAATTTAATCAGTGTCAAAATACTACAGTCTTCTGTTTCCAACCACATGAGAGACATTTACATCCGTGCCAAATATTTCAGGCACTGGAAATTTACTAATAATCGTATGCATAAGGCTGATACCCTTTGACATTTAAATTATTTGTTTCGGTGATAAAAATAATTATGGATTATTTTGAAGATTACAAGGCATATTTTTTTTGGCTTAAATTACAGAAAAAAATAGAATGATGTGTTGTAAGCTGACTGATATTAGCCAAATGACCCAAATATTGAAACAAATTCTGCAAGTGTAACCCAGTAAACAGGAGCGGAAAATATGTCTTCCTCTTCAAGATACAACACCGCAAAACCGTCTCTCTTGTTTTTAATTTCCACTCGACAAAGCAAAAACTTTCCACCATTCTTTAATATTTTTACCTCACTGATGGAATCTACTAATCCTCATGTCTGGGTAGCCAAACCACTAACCTAATGAAGTTCAGCTTGATTAAATTACTGGCATGTCATGTGAGTCAACAGGCTTGGCAGATCACGCTGCAGCCGCTCCCATCTGTTTTAGTCCAACTGTCACCCAAACAGAAACGATCGTACCTTTAATTTGCCTTGTATACATCTACAAAAAAACATGAACAGACTGTGCAAAACTAGCCAGTAAATGTCATTCCCTTTTCATTCTGGAAAGTAGTTTTGTTATCATTCAAGCAGGATCTGCGATAATCAGCCTTCTGTTTCAAGACATCAGATTACAGGAACACCTTCTGCCCCATTAAGCACTTTCTATCTGACTAACAGGAAATCGCAGATAAGCTTCTCACAGCACACAGGATGTGTTGCCATTCTGCGTGGCACAAATGTGTCAACTTTTAACCAGCTATTTTACATTTTAGAGAAAATAAACCTACTCAATCTTCAAGAGAATATTCTTAGAAAAACACAAATTTGCAAATAGTTTTCATGTTATTGTGATGTCTTAAAAACTATTTCGTTTAAATTTTAAAATGAAACTGGAGTGGAGGACTTTCACATAAAGTTAAGCAGTTTTTGATGTCTTTGGTAACTTGATTCACTGGCAGTGACAAGTTTTACACTTAGACAATAAATTAATTAGTGGATGGAGACACCATGACGTCACACATTAGTTTATGGAGACCCGTTCTAAAGTCTTAAGTTTGGCATTCAAGTCATTGCCATCTTGTTTATTTTCTAATGAGCTACAAGTCGAGCTAAAAGAATGTGTATTGCTACCGATGCCTATGTGGTCTACAGACAGCCAAAAGCTGCTATCACTAAATGCAGACTTGCCCTTACATATGCATAGCTTGAAGCTTCAATATAATTTGAACAAGTAAATTCTATTTAAAAAAAATGCACCCACATACAGATGGACAGATGGGATGAACTGGGAAATTATCTTTAGAGACAAAAATGGTGTGTTGTATCTGACTTAAACATGTTTATTTCTGCTGTAAAGTTGGGCATTTTAAAATGGGTCTCTCTGAGAATTGACTCACTTTTGAAGCAGGCTTCAAGTGGTCATTCAAGGAACTGCAGTTTTAGCATTTATGTGTTTTCAACCAGCAATGACAGCATGGACAGGGACAAAATTGACTCTATCGATTAAGAATATGATAGGAAGAAAGCATATGGAGTTATGAATAATCTATGTTTTTTACAGTAACTTTAACTGCCAGAAGGGGGAGACAAAAGTTCTGCACTACTGTTGTTCATCAGTCCTCTCATCAAGTGTTTGATGTTTAGTGATGATAAAAATAACTTTTGTTTCATGCCTTTGCTGAATGCTCATCTCTTATTGGCAGATGGACAAATACTGAGGTATGTTAGGGTTAGGGCTCACACAGGTGTGTCACATTTAATTGTAATTACCACTATTAAAGTCTGAATAACCCGGAAAAAAATTTACCCTCATTACAGCTTGTTTAGAAGTTGGAAGGCAGTAAAACCACCTTTGTTTGCCAAAAATTCATGGGAACATTTGTGGGTGAAGCTTTTTGCACCCAAACCAAAACAAAATTTTCTAAATATAACCAAGTACTTCTTCTTTGTCTAAATTTAAACAAACTGAAACATAAATACACTGAAACATAAATACACTGAAATACTGAAGTGAAAATATAGTTTTTGACCCATTTATCCACCACAACCTCATCCAAATGTGGACTCTGTGGCTCTCTAAACTACAACACCTGGTGATGGATTTACACGGCTAATAAGCTGCTGTGTGACTACTCTCACCTGGTTGCAAATAGACCTCTAACCTTTTGTAAAACTGTTGACCTTTGGCTGTGGCAAGAGACATGGGGACCATGGAGAGATACTGCGGTAATTTGCGTCTTAACCAACATGACACATCTGCACGTGTTTTAACTGATGTAGCTCACAGGATACAATTTACATATCTACTGAGCAATATTTTGTGTGAGCTGAAAGTGAAGAGATAAAAATACAGATCTTTTTCACAAGCAACATTTGATTTGTCACAATAGAAAAAGATCTGCATAACTAAAAATGAGTGACGGCTGACGTTTTCAGAGCCCTTTTATTATTACTCCTGGGTTACTGTCACACTGTAATGACTTAAATATGATCCTTTAATATGACAGAACCATTATTTAAATTATGAGTTGTGAGTAGTAGTTGTGCATTTCTTTCTATGATACCTGATAATGTCTGCTGTTTAAAAAAATATGTATATGAGCCAGTCATGAAGGCAACCAAGCTGCAGTGTAATGAAACAGTCATTGGTGATCTGTGAAATCAAGAGTTGCTTATTGTTAATAAGAAAAAAAGCCATTGCTTGGTGTGTTTCTCACCTTCTGTATAGCGATATTCAGCAGCAGCGAGAAGCCGGCGTCTGTGCTCGGGGTCTTTGACGTTCAGCTCGATCAGGTGTTTCTCCTGCAGGTGCAGCAGGTCCTCAACCGTCTGGTAGCCATTAAGCAGCAAAGCAGAGGCGTACTCCTGCAGCAAAAACAGTGGTTATCTTAATCAGCATCAACACATGCAGGATATTGATGTGAAAACCGCCTCAGTAGTGCTACGTTTATCTTTTATCACGTTTAAGATCAAGTGTGGTGAATTGTCTTTTTAAAGATATGATACTTGTTTCAAATCAGACAACAAAGACTTGACACTGTCGGGTACTTTTCCCTCCATGCATGTATAAGGTCGAAATGCAAGAGCATAGTAACATTTCACAGAAATTAGTTGAATTTGTAGTATTTTTTTTTTAATGGCCACTGGAAGCAACAGTTCACACAGTTGTTGACACATATATGAGGAAGTTTTAAGCATGAAAGGCGTTCCTTTCATCAAGAGAGATACCAGACAGACAAGTGAACTCAATGCTCTTTCAACTGATTTCCTGTTTTGATCAAAACTGTCTGAAACCCTTTGACTTGTGAACAGAATTTTAAAAAAAACAAAACAAAACAAAAAAAACAATCTCACCTCGAGATTCAGTCGCTCAAGTAACTCAAGCAGTGTTTTAGGCCGAGGCCTTTTGCACAATTTCTGTTGTCGAATCTTCGGAGCTTCCTCTTCTTCCCTTTTCTCCACCAAAACGTCTACATAGATGAACTTGAAGTTTCCCACTTTGTTGTTCAGCATGCCTGTCCAGATGCCCATCGGTGGCTTACTGATAATGTTGATAATATCACCGACCTGGAAGAAGATGATAGGAAGTGTTACAAAACCAAAAAAGTATCATGAACATCAGGGTCTCGGAGGTGGAGACGACCTTGTTGTTACTGCGGCAGCATTGTGCTTTAACAGCATTGAGTCTCACCTTGAGTTTGAGGGATTCGGTGTCATACGGGCTGGGAACGAAGTCAGTGTGGACGCGAGCTCTGCCGCAGAACTGGCCCTGATAGGAGCCGTCCTCCTCCAATCTCAAGCTGTCTCTCTGACCAGATCCATTGGACTCACTGGTCACACCACCTGAACCCACAAACACAACACAACACAGTGTTATTACACAGATAACTCACGTATGCACAGATATACAACCGAGTGTTCTTTGGTTTGACCTTGCAGTGAGTAGATACTTACTGGAGGAGCTCTGTCCGCTGTAAAGACTCTCTAAGGAGTTGCTGGTCTTTGCAGGGTTTTTCTCAGCTGGAGGGGTGCTGTCTGTCTCTGCCTCTGGGTCTTTGTCTGTGTCCTCCCCCTGGAAGGAAAAATAATAAAAAGATACAGAGTCAAGTCACAGAAAACAGACTGTAAAGCCCTCAGTCAATCAATCAATCAATCAATCAATCAATCAATCAATCAGTCAGTCAGTCATAAATGAAATGTACCAAACTGCAGTAAACTGAGCAAAGTGAAAGATAACAAGGAAACTAAAACAGAGAATTTGAAGTGGGGATGTGGGTTGTGAAAGTTGCTCAACTTGTCAAAAGTTTCATCTTGTCTCTCCATCTGTGTTACAGTAAGGCACAAAACTAGGAGACAGATTTCAACGTAGATCAAAGGAGAGCGCGTCATTAAATGTTGCGAGCAACTGCATCACAATTAAGGATGTGGGTTTATCAGAAATTAAGGTGATAAACAGAAGGAAGAGGAAACAAGCTCAGGTTAGCTAAAAGTGAGCTGAGTCTGGACTTTTTCTGTAATCTATACCCCTTTAATTTCAGATTTATGTATACTAATGAGATAAAGCTTCACCCACATATCTATTAGTGATTAAACAAGAAGTGGAGGCTTTACGTGTGTGTGTGTGTGTGTGTGTGTGTGTGTGTGTGTGTGTGTGTGTGTGTGTGTGTGTGTGTGTGTGTGTGT
>JAQMCX010000053.1:5366980-5382654 GCA_029814765.1 Acanthurus leucopareius | reverse complement strand
TGTGTGTGTGTGTGTGTGTGTGTGTGTGTGTGTGTGTGTGTGTGTGTGTGTGTGTGTGTGTGTGTGTGTGTTTATTTTCCAGTGACTCACTGTCTCCTCGCAGAGGGACTTGGCGTGTTTTTTGCCCATCTTTCTGCACATTGTCAGAGAAATTTTCTTCATTTTCTTCCCAAGTCCAGCTGATTTGTTGAGGTCCAGACTCTCACATTCTTCTGTAAGCTGTTTAAAGAAAGATGGTTTAGTACAAATAGCACAGTGATATAAAAAAAAAGTACATTTTGAAACTCTGCCCCTCATTTTTCTCCCAATCCATCATCATCTGTACTTCTGCTCCATAAACATAGCACAAAATGCATCACTTCCTGTGCAGAGATGGGTTTTTCCCTGCATGAAGCTTTAAATTTTGCAAGATTATATTTTACAAAAACATTGTGGATGCAGATTTTTATGTGTGCATGTGCATGTGTTCAGCACTTCTTAAGCAAATTCTTAATGGTACATGGCCATTAGTTATGTGACTGACCGTTTTCTAATGGTATTCTCAATACTACCTGACATTTTTTTTATACCATTAAGCATATAAAAATGAAATAAAAACAAATAAACGAACCGTGGTTGTTCCATTTTCCTCTATTTTGGCTGGTGACGAGTGATTTCTGAGACCCTCAAACCTGCCAAAGCTTGTAGAGCGCTGTGGGGGGGGGATAAAAGGACAAAGAGTTACAGAGAGAACTGACAGTGTTTGTGTGACAGGTTTTAACAGCGTTATAACTTCAAGTCGTTGTACTTGTGAGTCATTGTTCCAGCTGTCTCGAGGTTTAAAAAAAGACTTAAATAACCTGCTGCCTCTTCACTCTGTGGCCTGTGAGTGGATGTTATGTTATATGACTGAAGCTTTCCAATGGATTCAACTGTCTATTTGTACTTTATGTACTGTCTATGAAGTAATATCTACAATATTTGTAGGTATATATAGCCAGTGTTCAGTCGGCTTCAAGGGTTTCATAAGGAGAGCTTGTATAATGTGTGGTGTATCTGTGGTCATGCAATAGTTCATGTAGCAGCGGTGAGAATATTGGCTCCAGGTGTGCTGCAAACGGAGTAAATAAATACATAAATAAAACAGCTGTGTCCTCACAACACTGCCAACGTGCATTCATGGTGGCTTTACACCAGGCTCGGTTTTAATTCTGTCCCTTTTTTTTTTTCTCCGGTTTTTCATAAAACTAAAAGTCATTTTAATCTCTCTCTGCAGCCGAGCCCGAAAATAATTATATAAATGAATAATCCCTGGAAATCCTGGTTAAATATGAGGGCCATACTCCTAGACGGCTGCCTGTGGATTGATTTAATGCAACGTCGTCTGCCAGTCTCACATTTTGTTCCACTGACAGCAAATACGGCGGCAGAAACAAATGATTTTTGTTTTTGAAGCCATAGCCTTCCCTCCAATTTTAGTTTTTGTGCTATTGTTTTGTTTTTATTTGCTGTCATTGTCTGGCTTATTCAAATTCAATTAAAAAATATTGTTCCCCGATATAACTGTGAACAACAGATTTGCACCTTTTGTCAACTAGTTTTTTTGTTTAATCACTGGACATTCTTTAAAATAAAACATCTCTTTTTCTTTGTTTAAATAATGTAAAACATCTTTCACTCTCTTTGGTCATTTTTAAGTGAGTTTGTCCAAAGTCACATCTGGACATCTTGGCGTCCTAAAAAATGCCATAAAATGCTCCTACAATTTACTGAAACTTGCTTTAGATTTTTCACCTACCTTCGGCTTGCTGCTCTTTGTTTTGTCTGACACGTTGGAGGCCGCCCTCTGCAACATTTTCCCTTGTATTAAGATTATTTTTTGGTCAGATCTCAGACCTCGCTCCTCTCTTGTCTTTTACCCCCCACTCTCTTGACAGTGAAGTGCTAAGTGGCACCAGGCAGCCTGTCTGATCTGCTGGCTGCCCCACTTCCTCACAACACAGGATGTGAGGCAATCGACACTGAGTCTCTTGTAGCAGTATCGCTTTGAAAGGGAAAAATACAAGTGCTTGAGTATGCATTTTGTGGCTTGCTCGACAAAAACCTTGAGAGCCACTTCCAGGAACGGCTGTATTTAGATTATATATATGTGTTGGCTTTTTTTTGTTAAAAAAAATGAGATTTGTGGTGAGATGTCAGCTCATGTCTTATTAGTTATTGTATTTTATTCATTACCATGGTTAATATTATCTGAGTTTGGCTGTAAAGTCACTGAAAGAGGTTAATAAACAAACCACTGGAGTGAATCATGATTCATCAATGTTGAAGTTTGATTCACATGAATTAACTAACAACTCAATCAGTCTACTTGCCGATAAACTTCACAGTTAATCTGTTTTGTATTTCAGGGATAAAATAGGAAGAAAACATGTAAAATTATTCAATTTGAAAAAAATTAAAGTTTAGTGTTCCTCAAAATTTCCCTCCTTAGCAAAGTGGAACTTGGTTTTGGGAAATGAAGTTGGAGTAATTATTCTTATGCGTTCATTTCTTCATGTGGGGTGAATCCTTTTGAGGAAGTGCTGATAAAATGACAGAGGAACAGCTGAAAGAGGCGATTCTGGGATGTTGAAACGCTTTCCGGCTCGTCTTTACTTTCAGTATGGAAGCTGATAAATTTCACAAAATGTCTTTGAGGCACTTCACAGTCAAATGAGGCATGTCTTGAATCAATCTTGAATCTTTGATATCCATCTTTTGAGCCTCATTGTTATCAGTGAGCTGCGTTGCCTGTGTAGAGCTTGAGGGATGTTAGAAGAAAATTCTCACCCCCAATATGGAGTCAGACAAATCGTACAGATGTATGCGCTTCTGTACAACCAAATAAAAGAACCTTGTACTTGCAGTAGATTTATGTTTATAACTAGAGTTGCAAAATCACAAAATAACCACCTGTAAACTCCCTGCAAACATCGACATCCCCTCCAGCCGACACTGCTGTTAGTCATTGCTCTGATGTTGCCATGTGGGGATTTGCCGCTGTGTTTACATTGCAGGGGGGGTTTGAAGAAAAGGGAATTCCACAGACAAAACCATCGCCTAATCCCATGCCTTGCAATCAGCGGTAAACTCCTGTCAATCCAGATTAAGGTTTCTAATCTATTACTTTGGAAGCTCCCTGGAAAGGCAGTTGTTCATCTGAAGAGTTCAGATTGAGATCTCTACCATTTGAAATAAGGGTTGATCATGGAGCACAGTTTATATGGTTTATTTTTGATATTTTTGCAGCAGAGGAGAAGATATTAGAATTGGTAATTTTTTAAAAAAGAGCACCATATTTGCAGTTAATGTAAATTATAGCCTTTTGTTAGTTGAAAAAGTATATCATGTTTAGATTCTCAGTTAGAGAAATGTAAGGGAGACGTGTATAGTTTAATGTCTAAAGGTGAGCGCAGACTACATTGAGTTTCCCTTCATGTCTTCTTTGAAAAGCTATGAGACCATCACAGAGCGAGTTCAAAAAGAGAGTATTAACTTCGACACCATCTCTGGTTTCACTCTTAAGAGGCTTCATGTCAAATGAAATGACATTTCTTTCTCTAAAACCAATGACACTATAGATCCATAGGGATCTAATAATCAGCACACCGGATCATCCTTTTCAGCACGGACAATTTTCTCCCAAGTCATGTTAAGCTTCTACAACTGCTTCGTGTCACTCAGGGCGCACGTGCTCACCGGGTATCAGCGGGGGTCTTATGCTGAGGGACGTCGAAGAGCACGCAAAGGCCATGACATGAAGGTTAAGCTGCACTGATGTTTGATTTTAGCACTGAGAGCCCATGAACTTGCTGTTGTAAACAACAACTGACTAAAGAACTCCAAAAGCAAAGCGTGGGAGTATTTTAGAAATGAATAAACCGACTAAATTCAACAAACTTCTCCTTTAAATGGCTTGACAACACACACTTGGTGCTAGATCTGTTGTCTTAAAGGGGTTAAATTATGACCCCAAAATCACTTTTTATTAGAGGCCCATTTGTGACAGCATGTGGAGCATCACAAAGGCATAATAAAAGCATTATAAAAGTTAGAAAAGTTAAGGTTTCTTTAAACAAGATACCTTGATAAAGCTGCATGGTGACGACTAAAACTTCACGTCTGAATGTAAATGAGCGTGATGTTAGGCATCAGGGTCGTCACAGCACTGATCCTGAGCATGCTCAGATCTCTCCTTTAAGGCTAACTACTGTTTTCACAAGCATGAATGCACCTGCAGAAACTCACATTTGGCTCTGAGAGATCCACATCTGTGTTGGATCGTGGCACCTTTTGGGGAATCTGGGGTTTACAGTCCCGTTTCGAGCTGCCATCCTGGGCCGTCCCTTGCTGCTGTTTTCCCTCCCACTCTTTCCCATGAGCTGCGGTGAAGTCGTGAGAGTAGACACGATACTCTGTCAGCGGCCTGCGGCAGGTGTGCTGGACCGTCCCTCCCCAGGCAGGACAGCTGTCACCTGGGTTGCTCCAACGCTGGTTGTGGGTGGGCGTCGCTCCACCAGGGAGGCTGGTCATTTCTGTGCATCGGCCCGGGGTCGTGTTTTCCTGAGCAGGGAGGGTGGAGGACTTGCCCAGGTAAGGTCTCCGGTCTGACCTGTATGGCACATCCAGATACTGGGGGCCCGTGGTTGGGCTCAGAGTGCATGGTGGGGAGTGCACTATGAGAGGAGTCAGAAAAAATATGAATTAAAAAACTAACATTTGATTTTTTTTTTTTTTTTTTTGAGATTGAGGAAGTCTTTTTTGACCTCTTTTAAACTGCAATCTGACTTCTGCGTCATGTTGAGGCTGAGGGTGATTCATGGTTCTGCACACACTCTCCTGTGTCATAACACCCCCACAAAAAGCTTTTGTCCATGTACAGACCAACAGCTGAGGCACTGTTGAAGAGATGTTTTGCACTGAAAATGGTAAATGGTAACGACAAGCTGCTAGACCACTTCACACACCGAAGTTACACCGGAAAGAGTGTAGGGACGAAATATGAACACGGAAAAAACGGACCAATCAGAGTTCTTGTGGTGTTGACCTTTGTCTTTGAAGCTCCTATGTGTAGTTTGAACGGATGTTTGTTAGCTTTAAAGCGGATGTCTTTGTACCTGAGCTGAAGCAACACACCAGACACCTACACTGAGGGTGTTGCAACACAAGAAGCAGAAGTTTAAATCTTAAATCAGAATTCATCAGAAGAGAAAAGTCCTGAACTGCAGTTGCTACATTTTAGCAAATACCGCATGGGACCACTTCTGCTAATCTAAGCATTAATTTAGTTTAGTCACATTAGGTCATTGAGTCATATGCTAGAGAGGTCAAAAAGGATGCTATGATCTACACAGTGACAGTATGAAGGAGTGATTGATAAGTCTTTGGCCAAAGATAGAAGGAGATGAGTTTTGAAGCTCCCGTTACATGCACAAGCACTTTGACCCTTTTAGTTATTATACAGTGAATTTGAAGTTGATATCTTTTGTGGTTTTTGTATTTGGGGTAATTTAAAATTGCAAGTCAGCACTGTCTGGGAAAATAGTTGACATCAGCTTTTGTGCAGTCCTGTCTTTCTGCAACATTTTAATTCAGGATCACATTTATCATCGCGCTGTAAGAAGAGGCTCTCTTCCCTTTGTGTTGTCCACATGTCCTCGTTGATTTTCTTGGATGAGAACTTAAATCAGATATGGCAGATTACTGCACAATGGCCAAAACAGTCCATTTTCTCAGACGGTATTAAGTTGTAGTATTCATTTACCCACAGCAGAAATATTGCAAATGTTATTAACATCACACTTTCTGCATAATCACTTGAAGTTGAACTCCACATGCATGTAAATAGAGCTGTAAAACTTATTTTTTCAACTATCATAAGCCATGAATTTATCAAGCATCCCTTTTTCTTTTTCTTTTCTTGTGATTGAAAACTTTTACCTGTGGCGTTGTGACTTTTCTTTGACCCCTCTTTCCCGCTCTTTCCACCTGATTTCTTTCCAGGCTTTTGGCTTCTTTTGACGGCAGGTTTAGACTCTGTTGCCACACCGTTGACATGGACACTCTGAAAAGTACAAACAATAACACTCAATAAAACCCTCAAGGATGCATAATGGTGAGAGAAAAGGAGGTAATTTTTTTATGAAACCTCTGACTTTTTTCTCTTGCACCACCATGAGGTTAACACGGTTTTTGTTTCTTTACAATTGGTTAAAACATTCACATCCAGATGTTTTTGCAACAACTTGGGAGATCTGTTTACTTTTTTTCCTGCACCATTGTTTGGTGAAATCTTAAATTTGTCCAGTACTTTGGTTTATGATGAAACATCTGCTAAACTACCAAAAATAATCAATCAAAACACCAGCTGTAGTTTGTATTCAGAACTAATTAGCAATGCTGATGTGCTCAGCTGAGACAGTGAACATCCCTGTCATGTAGGTATATTAGCATGCTGATGTTAACATTCAGGTCAAAGCACTGCTTGTGCACTGCAGTGCTTATTTAAAAAAAAAAAAAAAACATTGACAAAACATCTCCTGTCAAATCTCATTTGGGTCACTGGTTCTTTCGGCAGCAGAGCCACATTGTGAGGTGCTAAGAGCTGCCGTTGATCCATTAAACTGGCAGGCTCTGTTTTGTTTGCTTCTCACTATGATGGGCATTAGTCAGAACAGCCACTGGGTGATCTGGCTTGAGGCCTCTAAACCCTCCCAACCACAAACACACACACACAGACGGTCCTCCTCTTCTTGTTTTCACATCTCACTGCCATGTGGCCCGCAGATTACAACGGGAGCAGCACCCTCTTTGGACCATCTGCACTGCATTAAAACCCAATCAACATTTGCGTTAAATGATTGTGCCATTTAGGCCACCAGAGGCTCTCTGGATGTCGCAAGCAGGTGGCAGCGTCAAACTCCTCAGTTGACCTAAAATGGCCTTGTGTGCCATGAGTCTGCACACATTAACTGATGCAGCAGCAAGTTTATTAAAATGCTGCTTAAAAATCAGGATCGGCACAGATGCTGTGAAGGACGGTGGTTTTATTTAGTGCTGACTCATTTGTCTCTCTACGTGTCGTTATTTCTTTTTGGTTTAGACTCAAAGGAGGCAAAAAGATGCATACACTCAGCATTTAACAAATACCAGAAGGCAGGATCACTTTAGCTCTGATTTAGCCTCTCCTCACTGGTTACTAGTTAGTTTTGGCCTGGGATCTGCTGGCTGTTTCTCAATCCCTGCTCAAGATCAGAGGTGAATGGCTTTTTGCCTTCAGAGCCCTTCAGCTCTGAAAGTAGCTTCTTGTGGATCTGAGGCTCAAAGAATCAGTCACACCTTTTACAGTACGTCTTAAAACTTCTTTCTCACAAAAAAATATGTTCTATTGTTGAATCATGAGTATTACTTTGTAAAGTTACCCCTGTTTTAAAATGCAAATGCCTTTGTTACTTTGTTTTGAAAAGTGCTCTGCAAATATAGGTCATTATTAATTACTACTGCTAAAAAAAAGTGGTGTAAACAAAGGTAATTTGACCCGTCATTTCTGCTTGAACAGAGAGAACCCGAAAAACAGGTTTGAGCATGTAAAATATTTAAATGTAGCTTAACATTGCATCAGTTGTGAATCACAGCCAGCAACATGTTTGTTTGAAAAGCATGCAGTGAAACTTATCGCCCTGACCTGGCTTGAGTGTGGTTTCTCCTTTTTCTTTGTGCCGGAATGATTAGCTCCTTTCCCGTCTTTGGTTTCTGTTCTGTGTTTAGTCTTCCTCATTTCTACAAGGACACAAGATATTACAGTTACAGAATATTTAATCAGATGAGTGAAACACTGGAAACCAAAAATAAAACTAAAAGCAAGAAGCGAAAGTTTACTCAAGGATCTGATTTATGTACGCATTTCTCCACTCCTAGCAAGTTTTTCACTCTGTCTTAAAACAACAGTCAAATGCCCACTGATTGGTATTGAGACATGCTTTGATTGATTACAGCAGCAATGAGCTTCCAACAGAAGCTATTGTGGAAAAAATCCACATTCCTATTTCTGTGACAAAATCAATTAGTCATAATCAAATCAAGTGGATATCTCTTAAAGTTAGTAGAGGCCACTGCTTTGTGTTTAATACATATTAGCACTGCGGGCCTGTATAAGCTTATGAAACACTCCATAGTTTGGGCGGCAGTCTTGGTGGTACTTTGGTTGTGAACGCCAAGCCCACGTCTTCAGACGTCACGCTGTGAGTCCAAATGAACACTGGCATGTAGATGAGCTTAACCTATTTATTTCCCATTTACCTTCATTGTGATTGTTGGTGATGTGGACTAAATCTTCTCGGCTCTTGGCTGGCTGCCAAACCGCAGTATTACAGCCGGGGTTATCTGCCGCGAAGGGAGACAAATCACAAATATTGAGGCTTTAAGAGAAAAGTCGGGGTAAACGGAGGCCACAGAGACTGAATGAAAACGTTATCTGAGTCACGGACAAGGAAGCCGTGCAGGTTATTAAAGGTTTAAATCCAAATAACAGATAACAGTACTTTTTTTTTATCAGCTTTTAAAAAGGTCTTTCTGAGGGTTTACGGCACTGAGGAACACATGAGTGACATCATGGGAGCCGTTCATTTACAAATAAACACTACTGACTTTCGGTCACATCTTTTTAAACTAATATGTCTTTATATCAAACCAGCATCGATCAAACATAAAGGAAATTGCTTTACTCACCAAGTGCTTCATTATCTGATGCTGATTTGGATATATGTGTTCTGAAATTAAAACAAAGAAAAATAATGTTGCACAGTTGCTTCTAATTAGTGTTTGAGTCTTCCAGCTTTTCAGTCTGACAACAAACCATAAAGAACAGCACTGATATGGTTGTTTTTTTTGCATACAACATACATTTTGTCATACATTTGTCTTAAAGCTGAAGTGTCATCGTGAGAAACTTGATTGTCACTCTTCAGACGTGCTCAGTGTGAAAGCAGAGTTGACTTTTTCTTTGGACCGAGAGGCCACAAAGACCACAAAGTCTCGTTTCTTTCAAAGTAAAGCTGGGGGTGTGAAGGTGTTGAGGTCACAAGGGCCTCTTAGTAGGTGGGCCTTGAATCCGCTTAGTTCAACTAACCCAAAGCCATAATCTGCCTTCTTCTGGCCCAACAGTCTGCAGGGCCCTGCTTCTCAAAAACATTCGCTACCAATCAAACTAAACAATATAAATATAAAGCTTTTTTTTTTTTTTTCAATTGTGTCTAATGGGCTGTCAATCCCTCTTCTTAAAATACAACGTTGTAATGGCTGAACCGAATGAACTAAATAAAGGGTGAGGAGGGGAGCACTACTGAAAAGCTTGCCGCTCTGCTGCAGGAAGGATTTACAGAATTAACCCTCGGTGGAAAATAAACAGGGAGCCTTTCAAGCCATATTATTACTCTATGGGAAAGCCCTTTCACTTGCATGGCAGATTTTCCTGGTGGTTTGCACGCACATCCAATGAAAGAAACATGAAGGTGGTTATAGACAGACAGAGGCCTGAAATCCTGGCAGGATTACAGTGTTTTAAATACATCTAATGTCTGTTAATGTAGGATGATATGATTATTCAAGTATCAAGTCCTATAAAATAAAATAAAATTACCTTTGAGTAAAATAAATAGGATTTAGTGCAACTATAGCAACATGTTAGCATGTTAGCATGTTTATGTCCAGTTCTTGAGTGAGCTCACCTTCTTTTCTTTTTGTTGTAGTTGGTCCCCTGCATCTGAGGCATATCCTGGAACAAAGCAAGGCATTTTCAGTCAGACTTTAGTGTTAAATAATCTGTAAAAACTAAGCAACTTTCAGAAAATTCAAACAGATTTGATAAATAAATGATTCTCTTCTTTTGCAGACTCATGCTGAGAGTTACTGGTACGAACTCTGTGACCTTTAATTTACATGAAAAGCTGGAATTTTCTGGCTTCAGCAGCAGCTGTTAACTGGCTCTGTCCATCATTTCATAATCAGCTTTATTTGCAGACACAATGTGGAAACTGGGAGCTAAAAAGTCAACATTTGTCCGAGAAGTGACCCCGCGTACAATCTGCTCTTGACTTCTCATATGGCTCCACCCTTCACAGTCTAGACGACATGCACATGGACGTGCATCAGTGTGATTTCAGTGTTTCGCACACACACTTTGCATCCTTCTCACCATAGAAATAGATCTTCCTGAGCCTCGCCACTTTGTGTTGTCATCCAGCAGAACCGCTGGGCTGCAGGAGCGGCTGCATGAGCGGCTGGAGGAGCGGCTGGGAATGGGTGGAGGTGGACGGTCGCTGGAGCTCTGCACCGCCTCATACAGGCTGTCCATAGACCCCTCCTGAAGCCATGTGGACAGATAGAGAGACAAACAGCTGTCAGATATTTGAAATGTAGCAGCAAGCAATTTGTGAATGGTTTTGATTTATCATGCTGGATTTAGTCTGATGAACACTTGCGATAAAGTGCACATATTAAGTAAATTTAATGGATTATAAACCTTCTGTCTTGCTATATAATGATTGATCATTGAAAGCTCACACTCCAGAATTTCAGAAATTAAAAAAAATAAAGCAAATACATCAGTCTGAAGTTTAAACAAAAGGAAATAGAGGGAAATATTTAAAAAAAACATATAAATGTTTCTGAGTAAACAGACAGAAGCATCACAGACAGAGTTATGAGGATTCGACGTGACTGTGGGGAAATATTGCTGATGCTGATCCAAAGCTCTTTTAAATTTGCTTGTCGATCATGAATGTAAGGGAGGATTGAAATTCCTCAGAGCAGATTTCAGCGCGGATTAAAATGTGTTCGGCTTGCTTGGATTCCTTTGAGGAACAAATAACCATTTTCTCTCCTCATCTGTCTCTTCTTGTCTCTATGATGATGTTTCATCTGTGTTCTAGACAGAGAGACATTATTCAGTGGCAACGAGGGAAAATGTTTTGGTTCACATTGATCATCAGTTATAGAGACGGTCTGTTTAGGTTTGTGGATGAAGATGTGAACCCACCTGCCACTGATGTGTTCAAACGTACCAGCCACTAATAGTAAATAATTATTTGTGTCTAAAATCTACCTTTCACATTCATATGTTATCAAATCCGGCTGGTAACCTCTGCTAATTCTCACCAGCTATCATAATGTGTCAATATGGGACAAGAGGTGATTTGAGGGGGGGATACAAACATCCTTATGAGTAAACTGAGCAAAACACATCCTCCTTGTTAACATGCAATCCCCCCTCATCTGAGTGTGTAAGACTAGTCTGTCCAACCGGATTGTGAAGTTAGAGTTAAAGGCACCGACCAAGGACTTGAAATATCATTAGCCAGCCATGCTGTTTATTGATAAATAAATGCAGCTGTCTTTTGTGCCAAAGTAGCAGACAGATTTGTAAATGTGCCCTATTTTCTCAGTCGCGTCCCTCATCTTTGATCGATTAACCCACCACCACTGTTAGAAATTAATAAACTGTCTTCTAAATTTATCAGTAAGAAACATTTTAAGTTTTATTTTCTTACACATTAACACAATCCAGTTTCCCTCAGAATGTCATTTTCCACAACAACATTGCAGTACCAATTTACTTTAATTCAATTAATATTTTTAATATTGGAAACAACACTGGAGAATCAAGTTTGTACAGTGTCATTTTGTCCTCTTTGTTCTTCCATTATGCCAAGTGATCACTCATTCCAAACATATTTTTAATTTCTTCTCTAATATAGGTCATGAAGGAGTTGGTCTTTGCACGAGAAGTTTGTGACACGTGTTGTGGAATAACAGTAAGTGGGAGGACAAACAGTGCAATCAGAGTCGAGCCTCTGTGGCAAGACGTTGGTGAATAATCCTGATTATTCGTCAACATCCCCAACATCTGTCTAGAGAAAACTTTCTCTAAACATTCCCTTGTGCCCACGTGCAGAGCGACAGCTGCAGCAGCATCTGAGGGACCATATGTGTGTGCGGTTCATGTGCGTATGTGTACGTCTGCCACCACATACTTTCCTTTGCCCTTGTCTAATTACTGCCTTCCAGCTTTCTCCTTTTGCATCTTGGACATATAAAATACTACGCCAATTAATGCATTAAAGTATACAAATGCAGCACTACTGTGTCATGCTTTGGTCATGTAGTACAGGGATGGTGAATACAGGTAAAACCTAATAAAGCAAAGGAGCTTAGAGAAATATTTTTACATTTTGTGACAGTTAGAAGAGAGAACTCATTATCAGAAGGATATTTCTAGTAATTAAACTATTATTGCACAAACAAACACTAACTATAGAGGTCTCACTGTTTCAAGGTTAATGTGCATCTTACAAACTGAAACACTGTGATAACAACTTTGCACATATTCCTATTCTCTTGCAGATATACATAAAGCATGCTCTGATTAACAGAAATGGAATATATATATACATTGTAACTTGTGGCCAAGCTCATATTTGCACCACATTTCTCTTTCCCTCGGTTTCTCACACACAGCTCATTCAGAAGATGAAGAAATCAAAGTGTTTCTTACCAGCGAAAAGCAGAAAAGGTTCATGTTGGATGCTACGTAGCCTGTTCGTGTCGGTGCCTCTGATTGGAGGTGAAGCAGCGAGCAGAGAGACAGCCAGAGACTGAGAGAAACAACGGCTCAGTGTGAGCACAGCCCGAGCTGCCTGCTGTCTTCTCAGATTAATACCACAGTGAAATCCCTCCACTAATCCAATAGATGGACCACCATTACCCTCCCAGCAAAAGCAGAACTCACTCCTGACAACAAGCCCATCATTGGTGGAGCAACAGGATGAGTCTTTGTTTTAAATCTTTTTTTGTTGTTGTTTTTACAGGGAAGCTTAGTCCAGTAGCCATTTTTTAAGCTGCACAGAGTGGTTCAAAAAGTATTCTGTCATTCTTTATTAGATCTTGTATTTCAGCAAAGGTATAGGTGGTATCAACAGTAAACCCTGTTAATTTGAACATACATTTGTATTTATATGTATATTTCATGGTGCATGAGTATGACACCAGTGTACAAGGTCCACATTTAGGCTGCTGTCTGTGGTTAGGTGTAGTCAACAGAGGCACTTGAGGTTGAGGTTGGGTGTAGATCATGATCTGTTTTAATACATAAAAAGTTTGCACTTAACTGATACCAAAATGCTGCAAACAGCTTAAACTTAACTATTAAAAAGTTGCATGAAGCTGTCCCAATGCAATCATTGTGCTCTGTTTTTTGTTTGTTTTTTATGGCTATTTTATCAGAAGCATCTTTTCAACCATCAGTTTTTCAAATGATTTAAGAATTCCTCATAACTAGAAGATAAGGGTAATCTTACAAAGAGTTTTATAAAGTTATTATGTGAATTCACTGTATTTCTAGAACCAAAACATGAATAAGAAATCCCCAGCCCCCAAAAAATCAAAATCTCCAACCTGTCCTGCTTAAGAATTGCACGAAATCCCCCTAAGAGCTTTTCAAAAACAATGCCCTTCCAGGGAAATAAACATTGTTTCATTTATGACAACCGGGCCCACATACAGGCGTCATTTACAAACTAAAACCAACAAACACAGCAAGCATTCTCACGGTCTCAGCCACAGCTCTTTCCTGTGTCTGAACGTAGTTTTTTTTTTCCATCTTCTATAAAGTGGCTTCTTCACGAATCAAAACAATTCTTCTGCATGACTGAAAACAGGCTCAGTTGAGATTTTTGAAAAGTTATGCGAAAAACAAAATGTTTTGCATGCAGATAACTTATATTTCAAGTGAGTAACATTTTACCTAGAAGTCAACGGTGTCAGTCAGCAAATCCCACGCTACAATATGCATGCATTTACCAATAACACATTGAGTGTAAAGGTTGCGGCCCACTCATCCACCAATCATCCACCAATCATCCACCTCTGATGTCTGAGCTGGAGCTAATGTAAAGAGGAAACAGCTGGAAAGATTAAGCCTTATGACCTATATTTATGCTGATGTGATATGTAGGTATGATATGCTAAAAGTGGAAGGGATCTGGACGTCAGCAAGTATTCTGACTTATTCACATGTTCCTATTTTGTATTTGTGATATCTGATCGACAGGAAGTCAAACATGAGTTCTGTGTTTAATCAAATAACCACTTATTCCATTTACTTCACCTACTTATTCATCATAATTTCACACACTTACTTTGTTCTCAGTATTCAATTGTGCACTATTTTTAGCCTGTATTCTGGGAAGAAGTAACAGGGTGTAACAGGGCTTTCTGGGACAGTGAATGAATGCTGCCAGGCAACTTGTCCTCATACAGGTGTATGTGCTTGTCTCCCGATACAGGTGTGTGTGTGTGACAACTTGCGTGAGAATATTGTGTGCTTGTGGTTGATTGGTTGGATTAAAGAGAAACATGATCTTTTTGAACTCCAGCAAAGCATTTTCACTTTCTTTCTCGTAAGCAAACACACGGATGCAAATCTGCATTTATGTAAACACATTTTGAACCCAAAGACCTTCTTAGTTTGACACCCCCAGACTTATAGGGAGCTAATTTTTGAATTTTATGCACAACTGGTCCAAATCCCAGTCTATCATGAATCAATGTATGGCCTATTTAGGTGATAGGATAGCTGGCTAACTGTGAATTACTGACTCGTTAAATTTGCCTCTTGATTAACAGAATCTGTTATTGACAACTTACTATTAGTTCAATTTAAAGCCGCCCTATGGAGCTTCTTATATCACACACAGATCAGCATTTTCTGCAGTGTGTACAGCTTTGGGACCTAATAAACATGTTGACCCATATTTTCTGTCTTATAAAACATTTGAAGGACAATTTTTTGAATATTTAAAAACTTGCATTGTTTATATCCAAGGCTGCTTCCCCAAATTTGCAGCATGTTTAACCTACAATCCACCAACATATTGCTGTGCAAAATAACAATCGTAAGTATTATTTTTGATGCACTGCTTGTATTATTGACATGTGACATCACACCAGACAGAGCTGCCTTGATCGCTATCCGACATTGTCTGTTATGTTGTGAGGATTGCTCAACATCTGCGTACATTTCAAAAGCAACCTTTTGAACGTGCTACTCGAGAACAATATGCAATATTTCATGTGGACATGCTCATTTAAACATTACTCAGAAACTCCATAGTGTTGGCTGCACCCTCAGTGGCTTTCTGAAAAGAGCAAAAGAAGCTCGGAGAAACCTTTCAAGTCGACACACGTGAGCTACGCTGTGCTAGTGGGTTCAACAATATCAGGCCCACAGAGGCTGCTGGCTGTGTAAAACTGCATTACTGTAAATCTAATAACAAAACTGCAACAAAAGACAGCTGAAACAAGTGGATCATTTAAAGCATTTATTATCATTTAAAGTTCCAGAGGAAAGCCAAAAAGGATCCTAGCTTTACATTGCAGACAGACAGCGACCCACATAGCAGTAGGCTGTTGCAGTGACCCATAAAGTGACATCAGGAAGGGATTAAGTGTGTGTGTGTGTGTGTGTGTGTGTGTGTGTCCATGGGAGTGTGTGTGTGTGTGTGTGTGGATGTGTGTGTGTGTGTGTGTGTGTCTGCCCTGATACAATCACTTGTTAATATAAAAATAAAAAAATAAAGACTGTGACAAACAGTGTAATGTGA
>JAQMCX010000053.1:5349907-5366880 GCA_029814765.1 Acanthurus leucopareius | reverse complement strand
TCTAAGAAAAGAAAAGTTTCTGAAGAAAACAGAACATGTACCAGACAGCAAATTAAAGACACCAATTCAGCTGTGGCTATTTAGTTTAGATGTCAAAAGGGTTTTGCGGCTCTCTGTGTTTTCTTTTCTGTGGAAAACAGGTCCAAATGGCTCTTTGAGTGTCTAAGGTTGCCGACCCCTGGTTTAACATAAATGTTGCAAACTCTTTCACCTGGGGGGGGATGGCATAGTCCTCTGGTCCCCAAACCAGCAGGCCAGACTCAGTGGTGTTAGTGACTGCGACTCCTTTTAGTTTAGTTACGACTGAACTCTGGATGGCCTCTTCCGTCTCCTGGTACCCCTTCTTTCTTATGAAAACCCACCTGTGGATGAAAGGTGAAAGTAAAAATAACAACTGCTCTGACAAAAACAAAAGTTTTTTCAGCAAAACTGATTCCTGTGTGAACAGCACTGTGGTTTTTCTTTGTTTCCTTTTGCAAAAACATTGATTTCTTTGTTAAATGATTCAGTAAAAATAGCAAAGAATTCAGTTTTTTCATTGCTCTACATACTGCTATGTGCTCAGGCAAAATCAGTATTTGCCTCAAGGGGTGAAACCTGTCAAAGTATAAATTTACTGCATTTTATGTCTAATACCTCTGTCTTTTACTATAAAGTACGTGGTAACTTCTGTTCTAGACAAATGTTATGTTAATAAAATTACCATTACTAAGTTGGACTGACAATAGCATTTTCATTAACTGGTTATTTTATTGCATTGTCTTGCACAAGTTGCAAGATTGCACTAACTTTTCTTGTATTTGTCGAACTTTTGCACCGACAGATAAATCTGCAAACCGCTATAACCTGCTTGAATGTAAGTTGTGAACATAATCTTACATTTTTATATTAGCCAAATATCAAGATGAGGTTTTAGTGCTATTTTATGCCATATGGAAAGAGGTAGGATATACAAATCAGCGTCAGTCATTCACTTACCCTATAATGTAACCGATGATAAATAACTGAAAAACTCTGTACAAAATCCCAATTCTCTTGTGTTTGGCGACGATGTATTTTTCCGTTTTGTAGTCGAGTAAAGAGAGGGAGCGTCTCTTCCACTTGTCCCAGACCATCCTGCTGCTGCCTACGGACACTTCGCGGTCAACGCGTCAACGAGAAGCACGCATGAACAGTTAGACAGACTCAAACACCGAGCTCTTATCACCGGCGTCAAGTCAGCATCAATAAGCGTAACATCCGGTAATGGTTTTCAAAATAATGATGTAATTTTTTTGGAACAGGAAGTGACATCCGGTTTGATTAGATGCAGCAGGTCGATTTACAGTAACCAACTGAAGTGTTGATGGTAAAATATGGCAACCTGCGAGACTGAAAGTGAAGCCTACACAGAGGTGCCAAAAACCTGCAGTTCCTCGAATGGCCATATGAGACAGGCTCCGAAGTGAGCCAATTCCCAATTTAATTTTAATGTTAGTACAAGAAAAATGACAGCAGAAATAAATGGGTTTACAGCCTTGTGCAAAATACTGTTTTTGTTTCTGTGATTTATTATTCTTCGCATTAAAAACTGTAGTAAAATTAGACTGCAGTAGCACTAAAAACACCCCACTAGTCAAATTTTACGCACATTAAACTTAAAAGTAAACGATATACACATACTATAAAAACTTAAAAGTAAATAAATAATAAAGGTACACTATCAAAAACATGATCAAAAACACAAAAATAGTTGTAATGCAATAAAAAAAATAGTGTTATATCATTATGTACATTAACTAACTGGATTCTTAAAGCTGATGCATTAAGCAGCAATATTGCACATAATCATAGTAGACCAAAAACACAATGTCCATTTCTTCGTAAATGTAGGTCAGGCAGGATGGAGACTGAAGGTAACCGTGCAGCCTGTTTTGTTCTGAAGCACATCAAGTAGGGCCTACAAACAGGAAGTGGTCTAGAGGACACAATTGTCTCAGAACTTTCACATGCTCAGCGTGTAAAAGTTAAATATTCATTAATTTGAATTCTATTTTGATAATTTAAATATTCAACACACCCTTTTGAAAATTAAACGTGTGTAAAACATTTGACTGTGACTTCACTTCAAAGTATTTCCATAAATAACAAAATGAGGTGAGATGGTCTTGTGGTTTTGTCCCATGATGCTTAGAGGGGTGAGCATGCAGCTTAACCACATTGCTGGTCACACTGTACAAGATGATCGCGATGAATGCTGTCAGGGTGTTTTTCTTTGTAGTCCTGTGTTTTACGTGTGTGTCTTCAAATGGTAAGAAAATTAAAATATATATTTCTTTAATTTAAACTTATATTCTCTCTTTCAGTTTATTTGAAATTTTGTCAAATTTCTTTTATACCATACAGAATTATAGTCTTTTAGTTTTACAGCAGACAGCGTGGACTGTTGTATTTACAAAAGATGGCGCACCTATTATTTTTTCTCATTTTAAGGTTAGTTATTAACTAATATTAGACGTATTTGAACGAATTTGTGGGCAAATTGAAATATATGGATATTAAAAATATCTCTCTCTCTCTGTTTATGTGTGTGTGTGTATTTATATATATATATATATATATACACACACACACATACACACACACATATGTATGTACGTATATATATATATACACACACTTTAATAGATAGATAGATAGCTAGACAGCTAGACAGCTAGATAGATAGATAGATAGATAGATAGATAGATAGATAGATAGATAGATAGATAGATAGATAGATAGATAGATAGATTGGGTGTCGACCAATTAACTGGGATTAATCATATTGTTGTTTACAGTTGACTCAGGATTAATCGCAGCTTAACCTCACATTTTTTAAATCTTTCTAAACATACCTTAAAGGGATGTTTTTCGAGTTTTAAACATCCTGGGTTATTTTTGGGTTATAAACCCACGAAAGTATTTGATCATATATAAATACAAAATATAAAACGAAAAAACAGCTTTATTATTGTAAAGTTTTTTTTTCCTTTTCTTAAAAGCGAAATCAGGTTCGGATATTTAATGTTACCATCCAACAGCGACTATAAAGTTTTGGTATCCGTAGAAAGGTTATTCACAGCTGTAAGTTTTGAATGATTTTTTTTCTATTAAATTGGCTCACATATTTGACGTTCAGTTATGTTTTATAGACTATCTCATATCTGATGGTTAACATGCAGATGTCCAGTCAAAAAAATTAGATAGTGTTTGGGAAGAGGAGTCTCTACTGTTGGTACTCTTGGTTGTTTGAGATAAGTGACATAAACTTATGTTAATTTCTGTATTTCGCTTTTTTTTTACAAGATGTACAGAGCTCTTGTGAAGAGTATTTAAACCTGTGTAAGACGCAAAAATTCAACGCTTCCATTGGCTCCTCCGTGCTCCTGCCATGCATCTTTTCAAAAAGCGGTGACGTCGAGGTGTCATGGACCCACATTCCTGAGATGCAGCTGATTGACCTCACATCTAAAGGGCTCACTAAGTTCCTGGACCCCAGATATGGCCGTGTGAAGGCCTTTCCAAACCAGGGCTCAGAAGGGAACTTCTCCATCAGGATTGATGACATTGAGAACTCTGACATGGGGTGTTATCGCTGTAGGCAGGGAAAAGACTGCTTTCAAGTGGAACTGGTTTCAGATAAAGGTAAGAAGGATTCTTCTATCAATGTTCGAACGGAATGTTTGTAAGCAGCAGCCTGTGCAGACATTTGTGTGGCTTCTTTCTTTCCATGGTCACGAACTTTGTAGGCCCAAAACTTGTGAAAGGAAAATGTTTGAGCTTGAGTTTCCTGTGCATGCATCTTTGTAAAAACCACAACTTATCTAGCAGGTGAACCAGGCGGAGAGATGCGACTGCTTTACATCTGTGGTGGTGTAGCACTCATCCTGATGATTGTCGCTGGGGGCTACTGCATTATATATATATGTGGGTACTTCCTCAGTTTGACATTCTCACCTCCAACACATACGTGACACATAAGTAGTGTGAAGTTACAGTGTGAAGTTTGTTAATTCTTTTGACAGCTAGCTGGCTGGCTGGCTGGATGGTTGAATTGTTCTGTTATTTAAAATTACTTTTTGTTTTTATTTCAGTGCCCCGGAAGAAAAAAGCACAAAACTATTCAGTCAATCCTGTGGAAGCAGCTACTGAGGGTAATTTCATACAGGAGCACTTAAATTACTCATCACATGTTTCTAGTGAAAGTTGATTTGTGCACATTTATTTTTAAATCAGAGCACAGGAATACAAGGAAGGTTGTTAATAGGTTTTAAATTGCACAACTATTTATCCTATTTATATTTCTTAAAAAATTGGCAGGTCAATCCCTTTTTTTCAGATATGAGAGAGATGTATCCATTTTCTCATACAGGTCTTGTCAGGGTAGCTAACAAACATATTTTTTTCCAAAATGTTAGATCGTTCCTTTAAGTTGCTCTATATTATGTTTCACAGCAGGTGCCAGTGCTCCACCTCTAGAAAAAGGAAGAGGGCCAGCGGAAAACCCCATGAGAGGTAATCTGTCAGAACAACAACACAAATTCGCACACTTATTTATCCGTAAATCCGTAAATAAGTAGATGAGAACAAATCAAAGCTTTGTTCTGTTTTACTTAAATGTGAAATGTTTTTGACGAGTGACTTGAGCACACGTTGTGTTTCTTTTCACAGGAGCAGACAACCTTGTTTATGGTGCGTTCATACCATTTTTCCTCCTTCAGTCCTCGATTTCCATGTCATCTATTGATTGGTGTTTAATTAAAGGCCAATGTTATTGTATCCCACATAAAGTATTACAAGTGTCTTTGTCAACACCTTTTTTATTGATTATTTTTAAACACCAGAAAACGATGACCAAGGCCTGTCCCACCAGCAGGGCGACCCCCACGGATATCATCATAATCTACCAAGAGTTCAGTTTGATATGAGTGCAGCTCAGCATACTCAAAGCACAAGTGGGGTTTATCCAAATCTGAGCGAGTTTCAATTTGAGAGGGTTGAAAGTCGGAGAACAAAACTGAGGTTTCATACAGGTACTTGATATTTAATTATTAGTGCAGTTTTTTTAAAAACTGGTTACTGCTCTAAAAAACTAGATTCACTCAGTCTTCTCTCACCTCCCCAGAAATCATCAGCAGATTTCGCCAATCGAGGTTCAGTCGCCATTTCTATGGTAGGATGAGCATTTTATTATTGTACTACATCATCATCTCAGTGCTGTTTTTATTAAATTAAATTGTTCTTTTTATTACACAGTCAACCAAGGTGAAATTAACCGGCAGCAGGCTATGGCAGCTACGGCGGAAAATCATGGCAGAGGTATTTAACCTTTTCTTTAATTTGTCTTCTGTAATTTTTTAGAATTTTTTTATCCATGTGTGAGAATAAATTAGCTGTAATGTGGAAATAAAAAATCTGTCTCATTACTCACTGAAGTGTCCTGTTTTGCAGGAGGTTTGGGGATGAAGAGAGCCCAAGACAGTGAGTGCTGACTTCACACGTGGTCATGTTTGGGATGAAATGATAATGGGAACTGCTCTCTTACAATCTGTTTCCTCTTCAGATGGTGAATGCAAAAACCCCATTTACAACAGGAGCACAGACCAGCTCAACCGCCTGTAGAGAGCCAAGGACAAAGTTCATACTACTATTGAGATATTTTCAGCATTCTTTTAGCCATTGATTATTCATTTTACATAAATAGTTTAAATTTGATGCATTTTTAATAATATGTTTAGTTCGTTGCATTATTGTACTTTCACTGTCTCTGTCTTTACTTTTATTAGACATTAGGAATAACTGTATTGTTAAGTTCAACAAATAAAGATCTACATATTCAAAAAAGATTATCAACTCAAAAATAACGTGTCGAATCTGTGAGATTTATTTTAAGCTGTGAAAAGCAATCCTACCAGAACTTTAACCATATAAAACATTTCTCGTCTATAGTCTATTGTTTATTGTCTCTTATTGTCTACAGTTTGAGTCATGATCAGCTTAGCTCAACTGATCAATAAAAGATGAAAAAAGTATACCTGCCAAACTACTCTCATATCTTTAGACGGATTAGAGTTTCTGGACCACTTTCACTTTTTGTTTTGCTATGGCAGGAAACCCGTAGAGGCACAGGAAGAACATGCAAGCACCAGAAAGTCCCCAGAAACGAGATGATTTGAACACAGGAAATTCATGCTCATGGGCGAAAGCAGTACTGTGTGTCTTTGAGTTGTTTTTCCTCCCGCAGGAGTCCTGCTAATTAAGCCAAATGAGTAGCAGCTGCTCCACCTGTCAGAGAGTGCCAGTATCTAAAGATGAAGGCCGACAGTACAGACTTTGTTTTGGTGACATTTATTTCATCATCACTTCTTCTTTTTTTGAGATCTGAAGCTCTTGCTGCCTCAAAACAATTTCAAGCGACAGCCTATAAAATGATGAATAATACATGGACCTGCCATGATGAGTTCTTATCTGTTTATATATCAAAAGTGCACTTTGCTAACCTTCCTTTCAGTATTTACATTCAAGGTAAGTCCCACACTTAAAAAAAATCCCACTGGTGATGACAAATAGCTTTGAGGTGTTAGCTTGCTCTTATTTTTGTCCAAATTTTCACACACAGATGACCACAATGGGTATTACCAAGCCATTGCGGTAGCAAAGTGGTGTCACTACTTCCTTGGAGAGACTGACACCTTTATTATCTTAACAGTTGCTTCCTATGGGTGTTTTGTGAAGAAACATGTAAGCTGAATATTCCCTTGAGTGTGATGGCCATTTTATTTTAAATGCAGATATCGGATAGGCCGCATTTTTTTTCATGTTTTTCTAAACTGTCTTTATCACTTCGTTCAATAGAAATACATTACAAATCTGACTGTTGTGATCATGGTGGTTGCAGAGAGGGGGCGAGTTGAAATCCATGAGTCAATTCCTCTCATCTGTGAAAGGAAAACCAAAGGTAGCGATTCGAAGTAAACAAATATATATATATATATATATATAATGGCATCATGTTTCAGAATTTAGTTTATCACACATTCTCAACGTGTTTTCTGCAGAGATGAACAATATAGACTATCCTCTGGTATCAAGACACTTTTCCTGTAGCAAGGATGGGTTCTACATTACCATCCCTCGGAACGCCACAGTCCCACCTCTGAACCTGGATGCAGTCTGGATCTCTTCAGGTCAAAGCCACGAATGCAAACCCCAAAACAGGTCCAAGGATGCTGTCATTTTCAGCTTTCCATTCACCGATTGTGGCACTCATTCCATGGTAAACGTGAATATATTACCTCAGATAGTTAGATGAGGGTTTTTATTAAGAAAAGATAACAGTTCTTATTGCATCTTGCAGATAGTAGATGGGATTTTAACGTACTGGGTCAACATTGAGGTGAAACAACATCTGCAGAGAGGCTCTATAGTTCGTGATACTCCTCTCAAGTAAGAAATTAAGCTCTTGTATTGCCTTTCTCAAGGTGCTGCACACTTATTTTCATTTGATCTTTTTGTCTCTTTCAGTCTTAATATGCGTTGTAACTTTGCACTGGCCAAAATTACTCATCTGGGCATTGATGTTCAGGGAGAAAAGTCCCCTTTCACATTGAAGAGTGAAGGAATACTGAGGACTGAAATGAGGTTTGCTAGAGGTCAAGTCCATTCATTAATTTTTCTTTCTTTTAATTCTCATTTTTTACTGTCAATGACCAAAAGTTATGCTATCATTAATGAATGTGTCTATATTCCATCAAGGTTACATGCTAGGAGAATGAGTTTATTTTGTAGGACCAGTTTTAAATTTGGAATATTATAGAGAAGCCCTTTGTAATATTTCTTTTTGTGTAATCTTTTATCTACAGATTCCAGTTACAAGTCTTTCTATTCCTCTCGAGACCCTCCTACAGTGACCGAGCTTGGACAGCCTGTGTATGTGGAAGTATTTGTTCTCAAACATGAGGACAAGGATTTGATGCTGCTGCTGGAGGACTGCTGGGCGACACCCACTAAAAACCCACACGACCCACAAAGATGGAGCCTGCTTGTTAAAGGGTGAGTTCACGTGAAACTAACAGGCCTTTTTTTAAACTGTTATCACACACAAAAGCTCAAAATGCATCTTAACATCTTTACCAGTACTTTGATCAATTAAAGATCATTTCTGTATCCAATCCAGGTGTCCTTTCAGTGGTGATAGCCAAAGAACTGCTGTGCTACCAGTTGTCTCCAGTAAGGACTTGAAGTATCCCTATCTTCATAAGAGGTTTATGGTCAAAATGTTCTCATTTGTGAAGCCCTCGGCATTTGAAAATCTGGTAAATAAGATATTCTTGTAAATAATCACTGGTATTTTTTAGCCTGATCATTTTAAATAGGATGTTCCTCTACAGGTATATTTTCACTGTGATATAGAGATCTGTAAAGAACGTGATTGCTCACAATCCTGCATTAATGGTGAGTGGAGCTGCAGCTTATTAATTCCATATGACTCTGAATTGGGTTATTGATCTACTCTTTCTTGCATGTAACACTGAGAGTAATTTTTCCTTTCATGTCTTTCAGGAAGGCGGACATTAAGGAGAATCACACCAGGGCGAGGACAGAGGATTCTTTCTAGTGTAGTCTCTGGTGGACCTCTTCTCTATCTACCATAAATAATCAGAAGAAGGACTGCGATTTCAAGTCTTATTTGGAAGCAGCTGTCTATGATTTAAAAACACATATACTACTTTAATGGTCTTAAATATGGCATAGTTTTGATTTCTGCAAGTATTCAGATTATTGTTGTAAACTGCACAATCATCACTGTGGACCATTTATGGTGTTAATAATAAATAATGTATCTTTAAAACTTCTCTGTTTGATAATGATATACAGAAGAGAAAGGCTTTCAATTATTTTTTCTTCACTGCACTTGCTCTTATTTATTTCGAGTGACTGTGCAGCCAGATGATGTAATGTATGTATTGACCTAGAAGTGGAGAAATACATCCAAGTAAATGGGCTTTATAATTAGTTTGCGGTTTTGCGGGAAAAAAAAAAAATCTACGAATATTAAATTAGGGGTTTTTAATCCTGCTTTCACACTTAGAAAACTGTCAATATCCTAAATTGACTTGACTGATTAAACAAGCTTGTAAAAACATGAGCCAAAAATCCTTTCAGCGGCTTTTTGTTTTCTATTTATATTTCCAATCGAAGTTTACACACACAACTAAAATTAGATTAAAAAATTAAAGCTTAATTTAAGAAAAATTCAGTCAGACTTTTATTGTGGCGGAAGGTCGTGGGTCATGTGGCCACATTCTGACCAATAGAAACGCAGAATGACTTAGTTTGCGGAAGTTATGAGCGAGCGTGTCGTCTTCAAAACGATCAAGCAGCAAATATGAAATAATTTGCCATACGTTAAAGTTTCATACTGTCTGTGGGCACAAACACCGACAAACAGAGTCCTGCATGATTAGTGTTAGCATTTTTTTCATCTGTTCAGCATCTCACACGGATATCTGCCGCTGAAGCTACTCGGAGTTTTCAGTTAGACATGTCCAAATCGAAAAAATTACACTCACGAGAAAGTGAGTCGAAACACCTGCCGATTTATCAACACAAAGCCGAGTTGATTCAGGCTGTGAAAGACAGCACTTTTCTGGTTGTCACCGGTGAGACTGGTAGCGGTAAAACCACACAACTTCCACAGTATCTGCACCAGGCAGGTAAGCTGGGATTTGTTGTCCTGTCTCTGCTTGTATGAATAAAGAAGTTAGAGATGTGACGTTTTTGACATGGACCACTCATATTATGTTTTGGTAGGTCTTTGTAAAGATGGCAAAATCGGAATCACTCAGCCCCGCCGGGTGGCTGCCATCACGGTGGCCCAGAGGGTAGCCCACGAGATGCAGTGCACTCTGGGTAGAGAGGTTGGCTACCAAGTACGCTTTGATGACTGCACATCACAGGTGAGAGGCAAAAAAAGGACTCATCTCCTGTACAAAATCCATTGTATTTATTCTAAATATTTGATAACGTGAGGATGTGACCGTGTTTGATCCAGGACACGGTGGTGAAGTACATGACAGATGGCTGTTTGCTCAGAGAGACCCTGGCAGATCCTGTACTTTCTAACTACAGTGTTGTGATATTGGATGAAGTCCACGAACGCAGCCTAAACACAGTGAGTTATTATGAGACCCTGACTCATTTTTTTTTATTATCAGTAAGTATCTGCATTTTATTGTTAAATGCACCTTTATGTCATTATTTTAATGCACAAAATAAACAAGTGCATTTTTGCAGGACATTCTCCTGGGATTATTGAAGAAAATCTTCTCCGACCCTTCCAAAGCCTCTAAGGGCCGAGCTTTACCTCTGAAAGTGGTGGTGATGTCCGCCACCTTGGAAACTGACAAACTCTCAGCCTTTCTTGGTGGCTGTCCCGTCTTTGCTATTCCTGGGAGGACTTTTCCTGTCACCTGCACATTTGGCACTGCTGTAGGACCTAAAGACACAGAGAGCACTGGATATGTAAAAGAGGTACTGAGTTTCAGCTTTTTGTCTTTTCTTTGTATATATTTATTGTTACACAGTTTTTTTTAAAAATGGTTTTGCATTGCACAATGAATACTGATTAGTCAAGCTTTGATGTGTTATTTTATCATTCATTTATCTTGTTCCCCAGGTTGTTAAAATGGCCCTTGATGTTCACACCAGTGAAATGTCTGGGGATATTCTTGTGTTTTTGACAGGTAAGTCATATTAATCATAATAATAGTTATAATGAAGCTACAAGGTCAAAGTACATCTTAAATCTGATAAAACCTGACACTTTTATCCTCTGTGTTTGACAGGTCAGTCAGAGATTGAGCGTGCCTGTGACTTGCTGTATGAGAAAGCTGAGTCTATAGACTACCGCTATGATGTACTGGACCAAACAGTGGAGGGTCTCCTTATTTTACCCCTTTATGGATCCATGCCCACAGGTAAAAATCTACAGCAGCTGTTACATAGCTTTTTCCACATTCAGTCATTATCATTCTTTTAAATGCTACAGTGATAATGCTGCAAAAGAAATTACAAATACTGTTTTAAAAAGGGTTTTTTTTGATGGTCTCGTCACAGATCAACAGAGGCAGATTTTTCAACCTCCACCCTCGGGAATAAGGAAGTGTGTGGTGGCCACTAACATTGCAGCAACATCTCTAACCATCAATGGCATAAAGTTAGTAAGGCTTGATTTCACTGACTAACTAATACCTCTATGAAGTTTGTGTAATCTGCATCATTTGAATATTTTACAGACATCTCTGCAAAAACACATCATTGTCCCTTTTTTTTCCACAAGATACATTATTGACAGCGGGTTTGTGAAGCAACTCAACCATAACTCAAGGGTGGGCATGGATATCTTGGAGGTGGTGCCAATTTCAAAGTAAGTTTTTTTAATGAGTAACATGCCACTTTGATCCTGCAAAAAATGTTTGTCAAAGTAATTTTCTTGCTAACAACCATGCCATTGAATAAGCTTGCCAGTAGAGATTTGGACTGGATTCTTTTGGGGGGATTTTCTGTGATTAGGAGCGAGGCTCAACAGAGAGCAGGCCGAGCTGGAAGAACCTGCGCTGGGAAATGCTTTCGAATCTACACCAAGGAATTCTGGGAGAAATGCATGCCTGAATATACAATTCCAGAAATCCAGAGGACAAGTCTGACTGCAGTGATACTCACACTCAAGTGCCTGGGCGTTCATGATGTCATTAGGTGCACCAGTAGTCTTTCATTGGCAGTTTGCTCTCACATAGTAAATCATTTCTTATCATATTTTATCATTTCTTTTCCGTTTATCTCTTTTAGTAATGAGTTGTTTTTTCTTTAGGTTCCCATATCTGGATTGTCCAGAAGAGAGATTCATCCTTGAGGCGTTAAAACAGCTCTACCAATTTGATGCCATCGACAGGTGAGTGCTACCTGTTGAAAGCTTTTGTTTTTCCAAGCACAGGGTTTGTGTAGTTTCCAGTAAAATTCCATGTGCTTTTATATCGCTGCTGTGTTGGCTGCAGGAGAGGTACAGTGACCCAGCTGGGCGAGCTGATGGTAGAGTTTCCCCTGCACCCAGGCCTCACCAGGGCTGTGCTAAAAGCTGCCTCGCTCGGCTGTCAGGACCTGCTCCTTCCTGTGGCTGCCATGTTGTCTGTGGAGAACATTTTCATCAGACCAGGTTAGCCCTTCAAAGCGAAACAAAAAAGCATGTGCTGAATTTGAAAGCCATGAGGGAAGACAAAAAAAATAAACTCACAAAAAAAAAAAAAATCCTGTCCTATCTATATATATTACGGGTATAGTAAGGAAATTGTGTAGCAGCAGATGCTAAATCACTGCTAATATGTCAGGAAATGGTACATACACCATTGAAGTGTTGTGAAGACTTGAGCACTATCGTCACACATCTTTAACTGATGTTTTACTTCCTGCAGGCAACCCTGGGAAACAGAAAGAGGCAGATCAAAACCACAGAGCACTGGCTGCCAACAGCGGCAGCAAGAATGACTTTGCCACACTCCTCAGTGTGTTTCAGTTGTGTAAATCTAGGTAAAGAACTTTATTAACTAATGCTGCAAGATGCATCCATGTCATTTCTTTTTGTGCGGTCAGCTTGTCTATCTCTTGCCATGTATACAGAACTTTATTCTGCATGATGTTATTGTCATAAATATCAGGGTGAGCCTTTCTGTTACAGTGACAGACCCGCAGCGTGGTGTAAAGATAATTGGATCCACTGGAGGGCGCTGAAGTCAGCCTTTAGTGTGGAGACTCAGCTGCGGGAGATCCTCCTCCGCCTCCAAAAGGTACAGCAGCAGTTTACAGAGCTGCTGTTCTAGATCAGTTTGCTCCACACATCCATGTTTTACTTGAATAAATATTATAAATCTCCCTTCAAATTGCTGTGGTTGAATGTTTAACTCTGTTATTTATTAATCTAGCACTGTTTGCAGACACACTGCTGTGATAATTAGTTTGAGTCTGATTTTCTGTTTTCCTTTCAGAATAGAGATTTCCCTGTAGAAACATTCGATGGCAATAAGAATGAACTTTTCAGACGCTGCCTGTGTGCAGGATACTTCCCCAATGTTGCCAGAAGGTATCAGTAAAGTTAATTAAAATTAATCAATCATGCTGAACTCTTCTTTGATTTTTCTTTAAAATTTCTTTTTAATATGAACTCTTACTTAGATTATTTTGTTTCATTTTTTTTCTGTCCTTCACAGATCTGTTGGAAAAGTGTTTTGCACAATGGATGGCAATGGATCTATGGTTCACATTCATCCATCATCATCGGTGAATGTGTTTTTGAATTCCTTTAAAAAATCTTATCCAGTAAAAAACAGCTTTCATAGAGGACACACCAAAACGCTAATGCACCTTTTCTGATGTCTTCTTTGATCATGATTCCTTGTGGCTCCCAGCTGTTTGACCAGGATGCTGAGCTGAATTGGGTCATTTTCCATGATGTGCTGGCGACCTCACGGGTGTATATCAGGACAGTGTGTCCTATTCGATATGAGTGGGTGAAGGACTTGTTACCGAAACTCCATGAGGTGGATGTGTATGAACTGAGCAGCGTGGCAAGAGAAGAAGTGACTAATGAGGAGATGTCAAAATGGGAGACCAGGGAAGCAGCCAAAAGACAAACAGGTTTTCTGAATAAACTATTAGATCTTTATATGGAAATTATCATGTATTGCAGCTTTGTAATTGATCACTTTTTGTGTTTTTTTTTATCAGAGGTTTCCATGGAGGAAGTCATGAAGAAACTAGAGAAGCGAAACAATGAAACCACCGTCAGCGATGCTCGTGCCCGCTACCTGCAAAGAAAGCAGCAAAAACAACAAAGTAAATCTCTTTGACAGGTCATATGAGGACATGATTTTTTTTTTAGTGTATCACCAAGAAGCTTTTTTTTTTTTTTTTGTACATTATATCTGAACAATAAACTTTTATACATTGCCTCTTTCTTTAATCCCTTCACCTTTGGCACAGTGCTGTTGCAGTATATTGTGTCATGGGTTACATTAAATGAAAATAGGTGCTTTATGTAAAAAAAAAAAAAGTGAGTATGCTGAAAGAAAAACTCGATTTAAAGGGGGGTGGGAGCACTGGGTAAAAAGACAGTTATTGGGGTATAAGAGATGACTCAAGTTTTTTGCACTGCCTATCTCTGGACAATCTGTACACCAGCTATACACAGCCAGGGTGAGGTTATGTTACAGTATAGGACTAGATGTACTTTCACACTGTTCAGGTGCAGTGGACCCTCTCTGGCCTCGTACGTCACTTCCTTTTGTGTGCGTCTGCGGGGCTGCTGTGCTGTCTGGCTGGGACGGAGGGTTTCCACGCTAAGCAGGCGAATAACCTCATTAAACCAATAGCGAGGCGGTTTTATCTCTTAAGGATTTGAAAATCAGGCGTCCTGTTCAACAAAACTACTCATCAAGTTGGAGCTCGGTGGACTTTATTCTCTCGCTGACTCGTATACGCTTCAGTGAACCACTGCAGCAGCAACGGACCAAGCACGCCGCCGCTGCTGCCGCCGCTGTTGTTGTGAGAGAAGAAAACAAGCAGTCCGCTAAGCTGTGTGATCATTGACAGAGTTCAATACACACAAGCTTCAAGTTATAACTGGTGACAGATTTTGTGCTGCGCACTTCTGAGCCTGTTCGGGAACCGACTGCTGGGAATATTTCGTCGCCTAAGTCGAGGTAAGAAAAGCCGGGGGGTAACGAGGAGAACTAGCGCAAGTAGCTAGCTAACTGATATGCTAACCAGGTTAGCTCTTAGCTTGAAAGCTATTTTGGCTAGCTGCCTTGTTTGGTCGTAATGCGGTCATGGTCAGTGTCCTCGCTGCTGTCTGAGGCGCCACTTGGCCAAGCTGCCCATCGGCTATAGTTCAAGTGTTGTTGTAGCGACTTGTTTACTTCCCTGCCATCGTAGAAAAGCTAACGAGCTGTCTTGGACTTGGAAGGTAACTTAATGTTAACGTTTGTTGACTTTGTCTCTTAGTTAGCTTGCTGGTTAACGTGACGTTAATGTTTACGTTAGGCAGCCCGTGGTTGTGCTGGGTATAGTTGATCATTTTTCAGACTTTAAGAAAAAATAAAATCTAATTGGGAAGCTTTTAAAGTTTAAGTATTTATATGTAGAGTATCTGTATTATCTCCTCAAATTATGTTAGCTAACTTACATCAAACGTTAAACCAAGCAGCGCTTGACTGGAAATGGTTGTTTATGTCCTGCTTGTGAAAACCATTGAACTTTTCGCTTGCGTAACTTACAATTTACAGTAAAGCTGCCACACTTCGTATTTATTATCTCTAAGAGCAGCCACTATTACTCTGGCTATTCACATTTGTAAAGATATGGACAACAACCGTGGACGCACCTCTGCTGGCCATAAAAAAGTCCGACGTCGTGGGAAGCCTTATCAGTTTTTATCTTTGTAAACAAAGCAGTTCAAACAGTCTTTGTGATCTGGTGACTGTGTATGCACTGTAATATTCAACCTCATCACTTTCACTGAAATACTGTGAAATTCTGGTAAACCCATTATCTAACATAAGCTGTTGATTTAGGGCTGACCCTGGATCACCAAGGCCTCTTCACAAACATTCAGCAAGAACTGAGGGAGGCTAATACATTTGATAATACAGAGCTTTTGCAGACATTTTTGCTAATCGATTAACGGCGTATTTGACATTTGATTTCAGCCTAGCATTGTTATAGCAACAAAATAGAACTTATTTAGATGTAGCATGACACAGACAAAGCTGGGGGTATGTTAGGGTGAGTTGCGTGAGATGATGGAGGTGCCTGAAAGTTATAATATCTAGCTCGTGGCAGTGATAGTCATCATGCTAGTTCCATTTTGGATATCACTGTCATAAGCGTCAGATGGTCAGATAAAATGTGGTGAGCAGACATGCAGATTTCAGCAGTTTTCTTTGTTGTGGAGTTGAGTTTCAAGAAAGCAGAGTGCCTCAGAAGGCGAGGAATTTATTCAAGCCCAGCGCGGTGCTGACAACACTCAGATAGGCATCAAGACAAATACACAGAAAGTTTCATTTGTTTTGAAAAATCAGTTTCACTTTATGGCTCAAACTCCACCTTTCTGGCAGTTGTTTACTTCCTTTAGGCTCAGTATCTGTTCACAGTTATTTTTTTCAGTGTTCCTCTACATCAAAAAAGGCAAGTGAGGGTAAAAAAAAAAACAAAAAAACAAATTTACCCCAGGCTATGTTTTTATTTAAAGTGAGGAACTGAGTTGTAAATAGTGAGAAGTCACACAGCTGTTGTTGCTCACACATTAACCAATCAGCTGAGGTTTTAAACAACATTTTCAACCAAAGGAACATTGCACTAATATTAAGTATTCACTTGACATTCTGTTATTTTTGTGATGTTTTATGATGCGTGGTTTATTGCCCTTCTCACATGACTAAATGTTGAAGGTCTCTGTGACTTGTAATTACATGTTAAAGCCAGACCAGGCTACAATGAGCATTGTTTTTGTATTTTGTGGACAGTCTTGGCACTTATTTTGTGTTCATTAACACAGTTCTCTCTGTTCTTTTTCTCAGGTATTTCATTATATATTTTTTTAATCTGAGCCACGGTCAGGTACTCAACTAATAGGAAAAGTTTGCACAATTTCCACCAGCTTGTCTGCAACCGCCTCCCAATCCAGAGAATCTTCTGCCCCAGCATGAATGAAGTCAGTGTTGTGAGAGAGGGATGGCTTCACAAGAGAGGTAAGGCTAAGGAACATCTCAAATGTGGCTTTGACTTACAACTGAAGGTTAAGCCTACTTTGCGGAGAATATCAAGATATACACTCCTGATCAAAATTATAAGACCAGTTGAAAAATTGCAAGAATTTACATTTTGCACTGTTGGATCTTAAG
>JAQMCX010000053.1:5325558-5347045 GCA_029814765.1 Acanthurus leucopareius | reverse complement strand
CCCTCAAACTATTCTGTATGACTTTTGTTTTACTCACAAATTTCAAATAACTTAATTTTTTCTTGTCTTACTTTTTTTCAAATTTAAAAAAAAAAAAAAAAAAAAAAAAAGATGTATAGATGCATTATGTGTAGCTGTTAAAATGTACTGATCGAGTAGGTGTGTGTCTTCAGAGTAGTTACATTTTGATTCCTTGTTTTGTGAAAAAAAATTCTTTGTAGAGAAGTGCCTGTCCTTATCTAAATGATTTCCTGCTTTACATTTTATGATATTCAAATACGCATCTGTTAAAAAAGGCATGTAAGAGAGTCTTTTTAGTTTCAGTGTAGATATGAGTGCAGTTCCTCACGGCAATTTCTCAAGTTCTCAAGCTCTTTTATTTAATTAGAAATATTAATGTAAATTTTAGTATGTCATGTCTCACATGGATGAGAGATTAAGTTGTGGAACAGTGAGATGTGAAGCCTGCTCTTTTCCAATACATTTTAAAAAACAGATGAGTCCAAAAGTCAAACTCACAGATGTAACTTTAATGGTGTCTTAAGAGAAGCTGAAAACACAATGACTGTCACCCACCAGAAGATGTATGCACCTTTGTCATGGCTTATCTTTGACCACTGTTCCCACAGACCATGAGTGATTTTGACTACCTGAAGCTCCTGGGAAAAGGGACGTTCGGTAAAGTGATCCTGGTAAAGGAGAAGGCCACAGGGATGTACTACGCCATGAAAATCCTCCGCAAAGAAGTCATCATTGCTAAAGTTAGTGCTAATCATATCACTGTAATTCAATTTGTCTCAGAACAGTTTTGCTATCTATCAGTATGTGGTGTGGCTCTCATTGCATGTACTGAATGTCTGTGTGTGTGTGTGTTTGCATTCCTCTAGGATGAGGTGGCACACACAGTTACAGAAAGCAGAGTTCTCCAAAATACACGGCATCCCTTTTTAACGGTGAGTTACTGGTGCCTGTATTGTTTCTTTCAAAAATGAAGAGACCGTTTCATCAATAGAGCACAGTCACTAAATCTTGTTTCCCTCCTCTACAGACACTAAAATATGCATTTCAAACACATGACCGGCTATGCTTTGTGATGGAGTATGCAAACGGAGGAGAAGTAAGTTTTCCTCTTTATCATCCGGCTCGCCATTGTCATGCTACTATACTTGTATGACCTTTTGAAAGAGGGCTAATTGTATTGCGGGTATTCTTTTTAAAAAGCCAACACATTGTGGTGCATTAAAATAAAGGTCCCTTTTTACACCTTACTTACTGGTCTTGTTCAAAACAAACCCCTGTGTGCTGAGGTTGTGAGGTTCGTTTGGGCTGGCATGAAAGATATCAATCCAACACTATTATAGAACAAACTGAGATAGCAGGACGGTCTCTTCCCACTCCCAAACAAACTCCATTGCGGTGCATTTAGGGTCTGAAAACAAGTGGACCAGTTTCATGATTTGTGTTTAGCAAGATATCATAGCACTGAAATTCATCTGCTAATTGCAAACTTTTCAGAAAGAAAGAAAAGGTTTTTTTAGTACTAATAATAACTTCTTTCTTCCTGAGCTCTTTCAGACAATTGCAAACTTAAAAATGAGCAGTGTGTGATGTCATCTAACTGTTGAGAAAGAACTGAAATCAGATTAGCTTTGGATTCATTGTTACACTCATTGCAAGGTTTGCTTTGGTTACAAAACTTTAGAAATATGCTCATAACAAATGTTTTCATGAAATCAAGAGTCTTCAGGAAGGTGTGGAATTGTCCCTTACTTCTGTGTCTACTGTCTTCTTTCTTCCTCAGCTCTTCTTTCACTTATCCCGGGACAGAGTGTTCACGGAAGACAGAGCGAGATTCTATGGTGCAGAAATAGTGTCAGCACTGGAGTACCTACACTCACGTGATGTAGTTTACAGGGATTTAAAGGTAAGGTGTCTACTTTTCCTGATAGTGTTAAATTAACTTATGACAAATAATCAAGAGGGGGATATAATTTGATATGCTATAATTACAGAATCAAAGGTTGTAGTAAGATATCAGTGCTGCAATTTCATGTGAAGTAATTATTTACAAAGACAGATTTAAAATTTAAAAACAATGACTAAGCTGAGAGTATTAAAATGATTGCACTGGGAAAAATATACCAGGTTAAAAAAAAATTACTGATAATCCTTCACTGTTGAGTCCTACTCTGTAATCATACATTGTACCCATTAGTCCATCATATTTAACTTTCAGTCCTTTTCCTGCCACAGCTTTTAACTTTAACTCTAATTTGACATTAAGTTGAATGTTTCTCTGCACAGCTGGAGAACCTCATGTTGGACAAGGACGGCCACATAAAGATAACAGACTTTGGGTTGTGTAAAGAGGGGATCACAGACGGTGCCACCATGAAGACCTTCTGTGGAACCCCGGAGTACCTAGCACCAGAGGTAACTCCTAAATACTTACAATGTTTTCTGGGTCCAGGATCATGTGATTTAGCACGGATGTCACATGGCTGGATGAGCACACGATGGAAACCTGTTTTTCAAGTTTTGTGTCTGAATTTTTTGGAGGAGCTTTGACTTTAGTGTGAAAACCACCCAGAATAGAAGTTTAATTGGTTGAGCTGGTTGTCAAGTTGTAGTGTTGGTTCTTTGGTAACCACAACAATAAAATGTTAACAGTATGAAAATGCTAATTGGCCTCTAGAACACCAACAAACAACAAATTTCTTAAATGGAAAAGGTTGCTCGCTCAAATTTTGTTCATAAAGCAAAATACTCCATGGATGTATCCACATAGCAGGAACATTATCTCCTCTGAACTAACCAACTGTAAAATCAGATGTCTTCCAGTTAAATAAAGCACAGTTCAATGAAAAATATACACAGTAGCAGTGTGTTTTCACCTTAATATAATATCTTTCCTCATTATTTTATTTTTTCTCTCTTTCCTAAATTTTTATCCTTCAGGTGCTGGAGGACAATGACTATGGACGGGCGGTGGACTGGTGGGGACTGGGCGTGGTCATGTATGAGATGATGTGTGGTCGGTTGCCCTTCTATAACCAGGACCACGAGCGTCTCTTTGAGCTGATCCTCATGGAGGAGATCCGCTTCCCCAAGAACCTGGCTCCTGAGGCCAAGGCGCTGCTGGCCGGTCTGCTCAAGAAGGATCCCAAACAAAGGTTTGTGGTTTATGGCTAATGTTTTGGGGTTTTTTATGTAGTTAGATCTTAATAATCAAATCCAAATTAAAAGAATATTTGAATAAGAATTTCCCCAATAAATAAATCATACACAAGAATTCTTTAAATTTGGTTGTTGTTGTACTGTGGCCAAGCAAATGCACTTTCCTTAACATTTCATGGTTGAAAAAGGTTTCAATTATAGTTGGTCAGGAACTATATTATTGTAACTGTTAATAAATTAAATTAAAGTTATCTTATACCTTTCCTTTCTGCAAATGCTGATTCATCTGTGATGGGAAAAGATCGAACATACAAGCTTTATTAGTCAGGCTGCTCCTGATATTAAATAATCTCTAACTGATTTGATTTATTCATACATTTAGATTTAACTGTTTAAACTGTCTGATTTTTATTTCACAATAGCATCCAAAAACTAAAAAAACAAAATTTGAAATTGTAAGTGGTTCGATGTTTTAATATCAAATAACACTCTCTACATTTAAAATAAATAAATAAATGCTGAATCCTAAATCTGGCTGAATAACTTGCTCCTGAAGCTGCAGCTGTACAGCTTAGGAAGAACATTTTCTTTACACCTGTGCACTGTGCCTGCAGGCAGCACATAGTCACCTATAAAATGAGTAACCCCGTTATTAAACACTTGTTCCTTCTTGATTAGTTTTGGTACAAGGTAATGGCCATAAACAGGGACATAATTGATTGTTGTTTTGGTCGAGCCTCAGTGTTTCTGGGAACAGTCAAATAACTGCTAATATTAGCACATTGAACTCCGCCTGCAGGCTTAGTAACACACGCACTGGAAAGCAGTAAGGAAATGAAGAACAAATTTTATCCAGAAATTGGTAAATACAAGTCAGTCGGAAACAACACAACACAAGTGTTTGTTGTACATCTCTAATGACAGTGTGTGCACAATTACCACATAAAGGAAGGTCGCCGATGAGTGGATGATGATGATGTTGGTGGTGGTGGTGTTTTTTGTTTGTTTACAGGCTCGGAGGCGGGCCGGATGATGCCAAAGATGTGATGAGCCACAAGTTCTTCACCTCCATTAACTGGCAGGATGTTATTGAGAAAAAGGTGAGTCGCTGGTGGGAAAGAACAAATGATGTAACGTTTAAAGTAAGATATTCAGAATGTGAAAAAAAACTGATGTTCTGCTTCTCTTCAGCTTATTCCACCCTTCAAGCCCCAGGTTACATCAGAGACGGACACACGCTACTTTGATGACGAGTTCACAGCACAAACCATCACAATAACTCCACCTGATAAGTGTAAGTCGAAGGACATCTGTCATTCGTGCTTAAGAGTAGATTTTCACATGTATACGCATTAACATCTGTTTTGAACTGCTGGATGTTTTTTTTTTCTCTCCTTGTCTGCACATTACAGATGACAGTTTAGATGCAGAGGATTCAGATCAGCGTACGCACTTCCCTCAGTTCTCCTACTCTGCCAGCGTTCGAGAATGAGCACTCAGACTTTTGAGCAAGCAGGCAGGCTTACACACAATCACAGTCCCACATACGAGTACACACTTGCACTGCTGGGGAATCGAACGACACAAACAAAAACTGGCACAAGACACATTTTCATTCGGTCTTTAACACTCACAAGCACGCACACACATGTACAGGCAAAACAGACAAGACAGGGATCATAGGGTATGAGACGACCACACGGGCCGTGAATGACTGACCTCAGCAGGTTTGTGTGGACAGACTGGCAGCTTTGTCTCTGTACGTCCTCTCAGGGTTGGCTTTACGCTTCCCTGCAGGGCCCTGCTGCACTACACTGGGTACCACATCAAAGCCTTGACACTCTGAAAACCAGGTTAAGCCAGCAAGTATCACCTCTGTACCAGCCGTACCCATGCTTCATACACACACACATACCCACCAACCCATGCATAGACTGCATATATATACGGAAACTTGATAGAATTTTAAAAAAAGTATAATCAAAATTAGGAAAATGGAAAAAGATTTGGGGAAAAAGACAAATTTTTATTTCGTCGATTGTTACGGTTTTAAATGTAAAGCCATATTTCTGCATTTTTTGTGATTTATTTTTTCATTTTTTTTAACAAGTGCTCTTTCTGGAACTTGCTGTTACAAATCAAGTGTGGGACTGTTCCTACAGTAGGGGTGAAATGGGGGAGATGGGGAGGGGAGGGGAGGAGGGTTGCCATTTCTGTGTTTGCACTGCACGTGTGTATAAACGAATTGGATGACTGGATGCGTGAATGTTTGCGTGAGTGCATATGAGTGCAGGAGAATGTCTGAACAACCGTTTTAATTCTCAACCATCCATCTGTGTCTGTTTTTCTGCATGTTTTTACACTCTCGCTGGAGTATTGACAAGAGAGGACACTACACGGCGCACTCGATGGCCTTTTTTTTTTTAAAAGGGAACGGGCGTGTAATTTTGATTGCTGTGACCAGCTTGGCGCTGAATTGACTCAGTCGGAAACAGAAACTGGGATCTCTTGCTTGGCTTACCTTTGCTTTAAAAGCTGCATTAATTTAACTCAAAGTGATGCAGCAGTCAGGCTCTTAGTTCACATGGCTTTGTCCAGACTGACTTTTCGACCAACTTGATCCTGGTTGGAGGCATAAGAGTAAGTTTCAATTAAGGCCAGTCACGCTTATGTGTTAAAGACTGTAAGAATAGAAGAAAAGACAAGAATAGAGACTAGACACTTGACCACAGTTGTTCCCTAACCTGTCTAGAGACCAATGTAGACAAACACAGTCATTCGCTGTCATCGATCCAGTAATTCTCACTCCCTAGCTTAAGAGTTAGGTATCAATCTTTTGTTGATTTTCCATTTGTAACATCAGTGTAAGTTTAAAAGATATTTTTTAAATAAGCCTTTGAGTGTTCCCGTATTTAAAGAATGAGAGTTCAATCGTCATTATGTCTTCATGATGAGGCCAAAAATTGACTGATTTGGTGGACGTTTAACACTTCAGATGATTCCACTTTGATGTTTAGAACTTTTGGTTTTGGTTTTCTTTAATGCTGTGTGGAGGCACTTAAATCTTTGTAGTTATATGTGTGGAGCAAAACAGTCTGCAGGTTTACAGTCCAACTAAACGCTGCACGAGCTGGTCGACCAACCATCAACCTGCAAACAAGAGGAGCTAATCAAAAAAATAGCTGTTGTATTATCAAACTGAAATGTAAATCTGCATAATATTTCTGATGGCACATGATTGAGAGAGGTTCTGGACAGCATATTAAAAAAGTGCTCATACTGACGCAAGCATTTTATATTCCGTTTTGCTGGAAGAGATGCTCTTTGAGCTTCACTAAAGGAACATCAAGATCTTTTTGTTTGTCATTGTTTTGTTTTTGTTTGTTGATTTTTCTCCTTTTTTGTCCATCTATTTCTCAGATTTTGGAAGATGCATTGTCTTGTTTAAGTATACATTATATAAAATATATATATTAAAGTTTTTAAACGGCTTGCTTTTCGATCAAGTTCTTCATTTCAAGGGGTTTCCCATTTGGGATTGCTTATTTCACTCATTTGGTAACTAACGGTAATTTGAATTTAAATTTTTAAGTATCTTGGTATTTTGCACAATTAAATAAACATAAAGAAAGTACTAAGAGAAATTTACATCAGTTTGAACATTCTTTTTTACACTTGAGAGAAAAAAGTCTCTTAACAACAAATTTGCCTACACATTTGGACACATTTTAAAGGAAAAGGTTGAAAATAATGAAATTGATAGAATGCTGATTCTACAACAGTTTTTGAAAGTTTTGCAAAACCATCTTTCAGCATCATCTTCTCATGTCACATATTAATTTGTTTTTTTTGTTTTTTTATTTAAGTTTGTGTGACTGAAAGAGTGACAGTGAGATGTTGGAGTGAAAGTGATGATAAGGACACAGAAAAGCAGCAGGTTTTTTGTCTCATCGCTGGGCAGCAGGTGGCCCCAGTTCCTGCAGGTGATAATGTGATCAAATGGCTTTGATTTTCCAGTTCACAACTCCAGCACCTCTTCTCACAGGCTCAGGCACAGCCATCATACTCTAGTCTAGCATCCTGCTTTGGAAACGGCAGGATTGGATATCAAACCCACTGCACTGATGGACTCCACTGTGGATTTGCCTTCATTGCTATCATGGCCATAAGGGGGTGCTGCTGAACTTTTTTAATATTGGTTGTGAAGCCATACTCTGAACCTCGCTGCTGGCCACGCTTTAAGCAATGCTTCACAGCTAAACATGCAAGTTAATGACCCTGACCTCTCCTGTAGGCATACACGGGCACAAGAAGTGCCTCCTCACTATTGTGTAAATACCAAAAAAAAAAAAAAGAAGAAGAAGAAGCTTGATGATGAATGCAGCATTAGTAGAAGGGGAGGCCTGCAGCTTTGTAGTATTTGATTTGCAGCTTTACTATGGTTACCTTGCTTCTCTGTATAGTTGAATGTGATCAACAGTCACGAATGTCACACCTGATGCTGGTGTAACAAGATTTCCTTTGCTTGTTGCTGTTAGTTGAGGCTCAGAGGGCAATGAAAAAAAGCAATCTTAAAGGGGAGGGCTGATAGACAGTTTCAGCCCCCTCTTTGCAAGACTTTACAATGTAACAGGTGATACCTGCTACAATATGGTAGCTTATAACATTTGCAACTATAATGTGCCAGTAAACATTTTTACCGAACAAAGCTATCTGTGTGTCTTTTTTAATGCCGGTTTTATGGTGTGCGCAAGCAAGATCATACAAAAGTACTACAACAGGTCTGTAATCTTTTGTGAAGCTTGCAGTAGTGGTGATTGGTGCATAATCGTCACCATCATCACCAAATTCTTTCATAGCATAATTCTGATTTTAAAGACAGTCACTGTCCTTAAATTAAATTTTAGCAATAAAAGACACTTCAAAACCATGATATTTAACAGCACTTAGACAATTATCTAGGGAGCTAAGATTTTCCATTTAAGAATTTAGTAACTAAATTAATACAGGAAGGGACATAGACTGTGGTAGACAGTCATATTTTCTCAAGGTGGGCACGATTGCAGGTAAAGTCATTTCACCATAGCTCATAGGTGCTATGGTACACGTAGGTGTGATGGATTTGATTGAGATGTAACAAAATATTGTCAGTACAAATCATGAAATATTGTTATATTATGACTCAGGGCAAGCTATTGCAGCCTGGAAGATCGATTTAAGGCACATTTTTAAAGTAACACAAATAGCTAGCAAAGTTTTCAAAAGTCGACCGGAAGTCGTAATCCAAACCTGTCAACCTTGACACCGGTGTCCCCACCCCAATCAGCGGGGTCTGCCAGGCTTTATCAGCCGCTCTCCGTCCGGCATGGCTGCTCCCTCTGCTGCAGGACTCCGCCGACACCTGTGGATAAGTAGCTGCAGCGGCCCGACTCGAGAACTCTGTCTCCGGCTGTGGCCATGGCCAAGACTGGTTTCTGCGACTCCAAGCCCCTGCTGGACTTACACAAGAAGGTGAGCATCTGTCAAATGGGCTGAAAAGAAGAAAGCCTAATCGTATTTTGTTGAAACAATGAAAAGAATTTTAGAGATGAAGCGCTGTTTTTAGTTTTCAGCTGCTTTTACTGAAGCGCAACAGGTTGTTAATCCGTTTATTAATGATTTAAATTTTTCTCTTAATAAACCTGTTAATTTGCTTTTTTTAAAATATTGGATGAAGAAAAGTATATAATTTATTAATTAACCTGTTGGGAAATTATAAAAGAAAGCTAACTGATTAAATCTTGATGTCGGGTTATTGCATTCACCTGCAAGGATCCCAGGTGTGGAGGAGTCCCTAATTAGACAACTAGAGTAGAACTTTAAACTTTAATTACCAACTACTTTTGTTTGTTTGTTTATTTGTTTTTATTTTACTTTTGTTTCAAAGCACTACTGTCACTGATAATATTGATAATTGTCATGCAGAGCAGGGTCTGCAGTCGCCTACAGTCACTATCAAAGACATTAGATGATAATAAAAATGGGTAGAAATGTATTTCTAAGTTTCCAAGATCCCATCAGTGTCTGTGCAAAGTCTTTGTGTTTTCCCTCTAGGTGGATGAGAGGCGAGCCCCATTAAGAACTTGGGCTAATGCCTGTGGGCCAATAGATCGCTGGCAGTCTGTAGAAGTAGACGATACCAGGATGGCCCCGCTCAAAATGGAGACAGAACACAGATGGGTACGCCTTATCTTTCCTACTTGTCATCTTCATCCAACGCATACTACAGTGTCTGTCTCATCTTAACTCCCATTTTAGCTTTGTTTTTAATCAGCAAACTAGTGTTACAGCTTGACTAAGTGTTAAGAGGATTGCTTTTTACGGGTGTGAAGGACCTGCCCTTTGCAGAAATAGATACTGCAGATACTGAGTGAATATGAGATGCTTTCACTGTAAACTACTTCAGATCAGATATCGGAAAATAGTGTAGCAATCCCACTTGCACTTGCATGTCACTATGTTTTGTGAGCCATTGTCTGTCTGCAGGAAAGGAGGTTATCAACACAGACAAGTGAAGACATCATCATGGGGTTCCACGAAGACTGTCATGCACATGCTGCTGGTAGTGTAATCCTTACCAAAGGCTTTTTAAAGAATTTATTTTAAGTATTGTACAACAGATTTCGACATCCAGTGCAGTATGAACAAACCCACAACAAAACAAGTTGCAAAAGACAATGAAAAATGATCTGCTTGCATGTCGTCAATCCCTCTTTGTCCTCTTTTCTGTCCCATGTAGCAGATGGGTGCGTGGAGGAGCCTGTGCTTCCTTACCCCCTCGGGCTGCAGGGTCTTCACAGCCTACAGGCACTGGTGCCCAGCTTGCTGCGCCATGAAGTGGAGCTGGCACTGGAGAAGCTGGACCTCATATGGGACCGGACATATGCCTGGGACATGTTCTTGGATATGATGGTGAGACATTATTATGAGAGGACACTACAGAGCTTCATTTATTTATCTGATATTTCTAGTTTTCCTCTTGGGAAGGCAACCAAGAGGACTGTAGCAAAGCACTTATCACACTGTATGTCTTAAATATTTAGTGTGTGCCTCCTGTTTTCTGGTTTCATGCTGCAGAAATCTCAAACACAGAGCTCTTTTTCTAACGCTGACCTGCCCCGGCATTTCACTGATGCCACCCGTGGAGTCCTGGTAGACTGGCTCATTCAAGTTCATGTAAGTTCCACTGTGGATCACGTTTCTTCTCCCACAGAACAAAACTTGTCTGTAAATTGAGAATTTAATATTACGCCTGTTTGAGAACCTATGAAATGTTCACAAACTGTAGCAAAAGAGTGGCTATACTTGTTTTTGATTTAACTCTTGAGTTGGATGGTGTATAAGGAGAAAATACATTTCACCTGGAGAATGAGGCTGCATTACAAATTTGAAAAATGAGTTCTTTCATTTTCTTGCACAGTTAAATGAAAATACATAAACCACTCAGTACGAATTAGACAGTAGGAAGCAGCAAGTTATGCTCGGCTTGGTATAAAAGGGGGCAACGGCTAGCCTGGTTCTGTCTGAAGGTAACAAAGCAATACAATGTAAAACAATGTAAAACTATTGCTTTAAACTTCATCCAATTCTACGTTGTTTTCTTTTTATAGTTTCAAAATTTGATTGTTTGTTTTCTGCTAGGAGATCATGCATTTTCAGGCAGAGACCCTCTATCTGGCCGTACACCTGCTCAACCGCTCCCTGCGACAGGTGAAGGTGACCACAGCCAACCTGCAGCTCCTCGGCATGGTGTGCCTCTTCCTTGCTGCAAAGAAGGAAGAGTGTCTCCTCCCTGAGGTACGCTTGTTCAGCTCTCCTCAACAATAAAGCTACAGTATGTTAAACTAGCTTGGTTGTGTGTGTTGTCCGTCACCATGACTAAATATATTTTGATATTTGTTGCTGGCTGGGTGCAGAGTTTCTTTATGTCTTAAGGCACCAAAACTTGAGATAGAAAAGTTTGTGGCTTTAATGCCCAGAAAACAACTCAATGGATAAAATTGAAAATGCATCTTATTTTTGTGCTTTTCCCAGGTGTCTGGGCTCTGCTACTTGATGGACCACACCTACACTAGACAGCAGCTGCTGCGAATGGAGCGCAAAGTCCTCTGTGGACTAAAGTTTGACTTGTCCTACTGTCCTTCTCTGCATTTCCTCATTATCCTTGCTTCTGTTGCTCGCTGCAGTGCTAAGGTAGATCATTTTGTTTTTTGCTGCCCAGTTTTTAATTGTATCTTCCTGAACTTTAATAGAAGCATCCTCAGAGCAAGTTTAAGTGTGCAGAGATCTTCAGATTGATCTGTGTTAGCAGGTTGTTTGGATGGCCCGTTATCTGCTCGAGTTGTCTCTGCTGGAGAACCAGTGTGTGGTGTTTCAGCCTGTGCAGGTGGCAGGAGCAGCTCTCTGCCTTTCCCGCCAAATTCTTCAGGAGCCCCTGACGCCAGAGGGAGAGGCTGCCTGGTGTCTGGCCTTCAGCATCCATGTGGGCAAGTGTGTGTCATGTCCTTTATCTTTAGTGCCTTTTTCTAAAGCCTTCACCCTGGTATTATCAGCACTGTTCTCAGATCTCTGGCTTCCTGTGGTCCTTGTAAAAAATGCAAAACTTTGCTTTGCTTTTCAGTGAGACTGCCTTGCTGAGGATTATGCACATTCTGGCCAGTGCTGCGGCCAAGGCCCACACCCGAGAGACCTGCGCTACTTTTATTAAATTCTCCTCCCCAGAGACAATGCATGTCAGCAGACACCCGGGTCTAAAGAGCGCCTCTGGGCTGCTCGGCATATGCACTTGAAATTAACTCCTAGAAACTTAATTATATACCGATGCTACAAGAGCAGTATCACCTAAGGACTTTATTCCCATAAGGCTGCTATGGATTTGTGTGGAGTTACCATGGAAATGGGTGAGGAAGAAGTGTGATTTTTGATGCCAAACCTTGTCTGCCAAAGAACTGCAATCACATAGCTTGTATGTGATGTATCCAACATAGTGGCACACCTGTTTTATGATCTTATCTTGCAGCTGATTTAGAAAATATTTGAATTGTATCAATGTGTCCTTGTCTTGTCTTTTGTGAAGATGATGTCTATCAAGTTATTTCTAAATTTTAATGTAAAAATAAAGTCTCTGCTGCAATGTTTTGAGTTTTATTTAGTGCAAATTTGTGCAATCTCTGCAAGTCCTGCAGACTGTGACCACTGGTTTACTGGACAGCAGTGCCGCCTTCTGACTGAGTGACTACATTGTAGGCCACTCCTCCTCACATGTGCTAGCATGCTGACAGCTGACTTGTTAAAAGGAGTCACCACAAAGGAAGACGAAACAGCTGCTACAGTATAAATTTATATCCAAGATTTCCAAGAGTTAAGATTTCTTTTCAGTAAATGTAAACAAACAACAGTTTGAACACTACACATATTGTACAACTGTGATCTTTTTGGTCCAGCAGCTACTCTAGAAGATTATCTCTAAACCGTGCTCAATAGAGTGAAGTGAGTGCACGCTCACGTTTCATTGGGCACAGGCTACATAAGTACTAATTTTATGGGCAACTGCTGTTCAAGATGAAACCAGACATGACTAGAAATATACAATTCAGATTGATGAACGTGATTTTTTTTGGCTGACACCGTCTTTCTCGGCGCATTAATTTCTTGGGTAATGCCAAATGTGACTTTTGCCGAGCACGAAATCTTGTAAGGATTCTCGTTTATTATTGCACACATCTGTTTCACTGTATCACCGACTGACTTGGTGCACGTGAACCAACTTTTGATTGGCTGTCATAGTTGTTTCTTTGGGCCAATGAGCGCGTGGCTCACGATGAGAGAAACGTTCGCGTGAGAGAGTTGCTGAACAGGCGGAAGTAGGTTCATTTAAGGTATGGCACGTAAATGACAGCCGCATGTCACGAACATAATTTAATAGTTTTGTGTTGATTTTGTCCGTGCATTCAGAATCGGATATGGCGTTTAAAGGACGATACTTTTTAAAAAAAAAAATTACTTGCAACATTTCGTCGCCCTCTCAAACGGTGGCGTCAAGCTAGCTAATTTAGAATGAGTCGACACGTTTTCAAAACAAAGTTATGAACGTTTATATTGTTGAATAAACGTCAAAGTAAATACTGGTTGGGTAATATAAAATATAGATGGTGATGGTGAAGTATGTGTATATTATCGGACTAGTGGGTTTTACTTAAAAATCCTTAGTTGTCTTTTACTATGCATATTATTTTGAAACCAACCGGATGTACTATTCCGACTTCTGACGGACATCACCGAATCTCAATCCGTTTTCGCCCCGGTGTTATCTCACAGCACATTTGTCAAAGAGGAAAATGAATCATTTTGCTCTGCTGCTCCAGCAGATGACAATATAAGCATGGCACTGCCGGTCGGCATTAGCACTGCTCGGCTGGGAAAGAGGGAAAACGACCGTAGTTGGAAATAACTGTCTGTTGTGCATTTGGAGGTAAGATTTTTTTTTTTTCACAGTAGATAGAGCCAATAAATCTATTTGCTTTGAAAAAGACGTGATCAATCTAAGCTTTTGTAAGTCGAGTTAAAGCTCTTGCTGTTTCATAACTTCAATATGGCTGTAACAACAAATAAGGTCGTTTAATTCGACTACTTTGATCATTATTCTTATTTGTGTGAGGGGAAGTGTATGTTCAAGGCTGAACTCGAAGTTGAGTGTTACATAATACAGGATAAGGGAGGGGGTGCTGTTTTCAACTGAGAGCAAGGTGTGGTGCGTTCACGGAACCACTGCATCTTAAAATATCACAATCACGAGTTGTTTATTCACAATGATCTCAAAGTTTTGAGAAGTTCAAGAAAAAAAAATATTATAAAAAAGGTCAAAAATTTAAATATTAATTGATCACCTAATGTGTTTTGTGTAAAACCTCAAAGCTCTACATGTTGCTGTAGTTGAGATTATGTAGCTTATCCTACCTTAATGTGAGCATCAAGTGCTTGACTGCATTGTTGATATGGTGCCCTTGTAGATATTTTTAACTCCCTTGAGACAAAGAACTCAGAGAGCGCAGTAAAGTTTCAAATGCTCTTCACAGTCTTTTAGAAGAGGTTGTCTAGCTGATAATTTTCCAGCTAGACATGCTTTTTTTCCAGCTTTTCCATGGACATGTTCTTCTTTTTGCATGTATTCTTTTACATTTAGATTTGCCCCTTTGGTTGTTAAATACAGTGACAGAAACCAACTCCTTACCAAGACCACTTGAACACACAAAAAATAAGTTTATAAAAAAATAAAATGCCTATTTGATTGCTTGACAGAATGTATCGGAAGTTTCTATAACTAGAAGTTTCAACAAATGAGTGTTGTGACAATATGAAGAAGAGGATAAGAGCAGCTTTATTTTAATTGACATTTTAGACAAATATCTCTTTATTAGCACGTGAGTGGTAGTAAAACAGCGTACCAGATGACCTGAACCATGTGTGGACAGTATATTGATAAACCCTTTACTTTAAAACATAAACACATGGGTACTTTCATGGCTATATTAGTTCAAACCTTATCAATTATTTGTGTATTTGTTACATTTAATCTCCTCCTGAAGCCACAAGCAAACGCAAATGTGATGAGACACGTAAAACGCTATTTTAACTGCTACACCTTCTGTCGAACAGGGTGAGAGTGTGAGATAAATCGTAGTAAATTAATTTTTAACCCCAGCCCTAACTTGGATGAGATGTAGTTTAACAATTCATTAAAACACAAACAGACTCTGAACTCTGTGTGTCTGCCTGTTGGCTTGATTTCCAGCAGTTTTTCTCGGTTGGTGTAGTAGGCTCTGTTGACTCAAAACATCACATGAACCTTGTAAACTAGATGGTGTAAATATATGATGGGAGCGAACATCCACAAGGGTTGCATATTATAAACAATTTCCATAACTAATCATTGGTTATATTAATTGACTAATCCTAATTCTAAACAAAAAAATACTTACCTGATTTTAAGAAAAAAAAATTGCTTTATTTTCTCAGTCAATCACAGTTTTATTTCCACAGCGACATTTTACATCTTCCTTGGCAGTACTGTATAGCAAATAAAACACATAAATATATTAAAGCTTAACATATTCAACTCATAAAGATGATTCAACTTTTATTGATCATTCAAATTTCATCTGTTGGATTATAATTTTAAAAAAAAACTGACATATTGATTATCAAGTAATCATTATCGTTTATAACATGTGGGGTCTTTACAAATTAACTTTTGTATTTGAATGAGTTTTTCTTGTTAGTTTTTTGGGGGGGGGGGTTGTAAGTTTTCATGAATCTACATAAAATCTATACAGAATTGTATAAATGTAATTTACTGTATCAAGTTACTGGTCATTCTTCAAATAAATGCAATTCCTTCAAGTACATATACTTAGTACACAGCGGTATACTGTACTTTATTTTATCTCAAGGAGCACCAAGCACAGGCTATTAAACTCTGGGTGAATACAACTCAAATGAAGACATAAATGCCAAATGTATGAAACTGAATATTTTTGCTGAGATATCTGTAAGGTATAATTGAAGGGTGTGCACGTGATGTTGTGTGTGCATATTGCCTTGGTTACACCCCTCAAAGGCAAGTCCACCTCCGTCAGCATGCGCCATTGTGGGTTCATGTGGGAAAAAACACTAATAAAATGGTATGAAGCTGTTGTGCAATGGGCTTCGCCAACACATTAGAAAGGAATTCAGGTAAAAGTTTGCATCAACTGTTCAGTACTGACGAGAAGAGGAGCAACACGATGCATTTAAAGGAGCTTTGTAACATAAAGAGCACCAATTTTTTTAGAGACCCTGCAGACTTACACATTTTTTAGCTTTGAATTATATGAATACACTGTAAGGAAGCACATCAAGGTCAATATTAACAATGATGATTCTTAGCTTTTGTAGTTGTTAAGGGATAAACATGCAATTTACTTTTTTGAATCATCCTTGACCTTGCAAAGCCAATGATGACATAGTCAGGGTCTTAATTATGTCATGAAATTTCTATTTCAAAAATGTGTAAGTGTTCAAATCAGAGGTTGACATAACATGTACTGTAGCTCCCACCTTGAAACTGTGCTTATGTTAAATATGTTCTTGTTCAGGCTTATTGTTTACAGGAGTTTATATTTTTTCTCTCAAACTCTCTCCTTAGTATGTTTCAATTTCGGCTTTTAACAGCAGTTCAAGCACTATCGGACGATATTCTTTCCCTTGATGATGATGATCCCATGATGAACAGCAGGGCTATGGCTATGTACTGACACTCCTCCACAGACGCTCATACACCGGAGAGCTTCAACTTTGCTCTGCTACAACACAGGTAACACACAGTGACTTTTAATGAAATGGCTCGTCACCTTCACATATCTGCCTCGCGAGAGCAAAGCATGTTTTTGTTTGTTTTGCTGGTAAATTTCTGTGTTCAGTAACAGTCTGTTAACCATGTACTGTCTCATTAGGGTCCGGTATGCCTAAGGAACAGCCCTTCTTGAGTGAGCACAGTCTAAGCGCTCCATCTAGCAAGACTGCTAAAGATAAAAGCAACAGCTCGACTCTGCTGGCAATACGCAATACTAAACATGCAGAAAGCTCCAGTGGACGAGGCTCTCGCTGCAGCTCAGAAAAAGATTCAGGGTACTCTGGTGAGTCAATGCATCAGAGTAACTATCGGAAAATTGCAGTTTGCCAACTGTTATGTTCTTCTCTATATCTCTATTTCCAATACACTCCCATTTACAAGTCAGTGCAGGCAGCTGTAATTAAGAGAGGTGAAAAGAACAAACAGTTTTACAGTTAAATGTGATAGGTAGGACATGTTCTTGGATTTTAACCGAAGCAATAACAAAGAGGCTACTGTGCCGACTTTCAGTCCACCTATGCCTTTTTAGCATAGCTTTGCACTGTATCAGCAGGCCTCTTTTTTCCTCTGTCTTAACTTCTTTGCAGATGGCTCAGACTGGCAGCAGACAGATGTGGAGGACCAGTGGAGCAACAAAAGCCAGTCCAGAGGCAACGAGCGTGCAGAGCCTTCACGGCCAGCTCCAAACCGAGAACCCAGGCAGGAAAATGCCGGGAATCCTAACTTGATGCCAGTAGGCAGTGAACTCTCACCCATCTACATCATCAATAACATGGTCCTCAAGCAGGTAAGACAGTTGTAGGTACAGAAGCAAGATCAAGACACCACTCAAGTCTTCTGCTGATAGTGATTGTCGTAAACTGTGCGTGTTCCCAAGGCAGAGGACACCTGAGCCTTGGCACAGCAGAGATGAGGGACTGAGCCAAGTAGAGATAAGGGATGAAATGGTTGATTTACTATCAGAAGTGACGGCATGTTTTTTAATTGATTTATTGTTGTTTATGTGATTGTTTCTTTTTCCAGATTTTCTAACTCTCCTGCTTACAACCAAAGCTTTTTCAGAAATGCACTATTGCACAAAAAACACTTAATAGTTTCCACAATGTGAACAACAGAGAGGAATGAAAGAATATTTAATATCATTCTGTTTTATTATTTGATTCCCTTTATAATGGATAAAATGTGCTCATACCCCTGTCCTGTGCTGCTCTCAGATTTCTTAATTTATCTGTATATCCTACTACCCCCTGTCCTACAAGCCGGACGTGATCCAGAAAAGAGGTCAGCAGCCCTGGAGAAATGGAAGCAGGGAGACCAGCAGTTCTGATGCTCCTCACATGATCCTCCTACAGCAGCCTAGCTTGCTGCTGGCCACCCTCCAGCTCCAAAGGCCCCCGTCCAATAAGTCCAAAGCCACAGGGAAGAAAATAAAAGACACTTACCTCGCAAATCTCAGCTCCTACCCCCGCATTGCACCACACCCTGGCAAGAAGCCACCTGATGTATCTTCAACAAACGATGAGTCCCAAAATTTGAGCAAAAGGGTGTGCACGGAACACAAGAGTGATGACACACCTGTTGCAAGGAGTCTCCCTGAGGAACACCTTACTAAGCAGCCCAAATTAGCCGTTGTATCCTCTGGGCTGCCTTGTTCATCTTTAACCAAAGATGTTCCATCCTCCTCCAGCCCCACTACTGTCTCCTCAAGCCAGGGATCCCCATCCGGGTCCAGCCTGTATATCCCCTCCTCCCTCTTCTCAAATAAAGGATCTCACAGAAATGGCAGCATCAGTACTCGCCATCGGCGTTTCCTCAACACGGTAGAAATCCTCCAACAATCAGGTCTGTTAGACATTACACTGCGCACTAAAGAGCTGCTGCGCCAGAGCAACGCCACCGAGCGGGACCTTGCCCAACTTCGCCAGCACACAGAGCAGCTGTGCCAGGCTGCCAGCAACCCCAGCTGCAACCTGAACGGTATCACAGCCTGGGAACATCTACACCAGTCCATGGCAGAGTGTGGGAGCTACCCCAACCTAAAGATCCTGCAAAATTTAGAAACCCAGTGTTATCCAGATTCTGCAAGTCAGTCAGAGTGTATTTCCACAAGCGACACCAACGGGCCACAAGCTGCTGAGAGCTCCGAGGGGCCACGACCTCACCTTCTCAGTGCTAACACATACCCAAACCAGAGCTGTCCTGTGCCACTGCAGTCTCACTCAGGACAAGACAAGGAGTTTATGGCCGATTGTAAAACTTCAGAGAAAGTCACCTTTATGCCTCCTGACAGTTCCACCAGTTAGTGCAATTTGCAGTGCCTTTAACAGAAGAGCGAGTGGAGAACCTGCAACTATTTTTTGATATTGTGTGGTTTTAGTGGTTTATCCCTGGTTATTTGAACTTTGTTTTGTTGGGATAATATCTCTGCAGGTCAATTGAAATCAACTTGTTTCCAGTTGCCTAATGTACTCCACCCTATTTATGTCGTTGACTTCTGAAAGCTGATATTAATGCACTTAGGTGCAGTTCAATCCCAAAGTACCATCAACAGATTCTGTAGTGTAGACTTCATAGAACCACACAAATGAGTTGAGAGTCTCTGCTTGTCAGCCACTTAAAGGATTATGTGAAAATGAAATGTGTTTCCCTGGGAGGCAGAGGAAATTGGCTCACGCACTGATGGCACATAATGCAGTGATGACGACTACAGTATTTAATATCAGTCAGTTGGTCATTTTTGCTGTCAACTCCGACCAAGTTAATTCAGGGAAAAGATGATCTATTTCCTGGTAAATGTTGAGAAAGTAGTTGTTTTTTTTATTACCTGCTTTACCTGTGAGAGACCCTGCAGTCTAAACACAGTGATACACAAGCATCCAGAGGATAAAAAGGACTGGAGCACAACAGTTAATTCACAGCTTTTAACAGCACAAAAGGACTGTACAAAATCATTTCAACTCCACTGTGAGACCAACAGCAATAAACAATATTGCTGCCCTCAAAAAAACCTCAGCAGAAGCTAATTGCTCCCTGAACAAGAGCACTTTAAGAACAGTAGTCCTCAAAGTGCAACCAGGAGCTCAATATCAGTTTCTCTGTAACATCACAAAGTGCACTACACTGGATTGCTGCAGGGACTTGTGTCCAAATGCTTTTCATAAAGCCTTAAAAACTGTTTTCATTCAATATGTAATGCATTACATGGACACATCATCATCACAGGTTATCATACTCATTTACTTCATTGAGGTCTTGTTCATTTTTCAGAACAGCATTTCAACTGCATTAACTTTAACACATCTTTTTCAAAATGATCAGTTATCTTTCCTGTGGTGCAGCAGCTTCGTCGTGCATCTTGACTTTGATATTCTGTTTTTGCACCAATCGTTTATGTCAAAAGGTCATCCAGTTTTCAGACGGATTAATAACTTAATGGATGGAGAACAGTTAAGATTGTTTAAGAGAGTCTGACTGTCTAAATACAGAAGTGTGTTAACTAAGTGGTTATTTGCATATGATTGTGTGTTTTTTTTATTATTATTTCTTTGTGCTTGTGCATAACAGACAGCACTGCAAGCAATGCACAATTTTTTGAAAAATAAAGTGGTTTATTCTGTGTATCTGTCATAATTTTTAGATATTTAAATAAAATACTACATTAAAAATACCCTTAACATGGATGATATGAATCTTTTCAAATTAAGTCCCTTATAATGACATTTTTCTTAAATGAGTTTACATCACTTTGATTGAATCCAGCTTCCACCATGGAAACTGAAGAGACTCACCAAGGTTACACTGCACATGTGAGAAACATGTGCTTGGCTGTTTACTGCTCCTGAAGGCTTCTGAAAATAATATATTTACTGATTTATCCACTGGGCTCCATGGTGACAGAGAAAACTCTGCGCTTTGTGTTCAACTTTGCGTAACCTTATGAAATAAATTAGCTATTTGTGTTAAAATAGAAAGAAATATTTCAAAATGTTTTTATTACCATTGTGTTTTGCAGTCAAAATCGAAAATTTTCACATGCAGTAAATTAGTTTTCCTGTTAAAACCTTAGGATTTGACAACACATGGACCATTCTTTGCCACCATAAAAAGATATTTATAGTCTACTCAGCTCATTAAACCCTTTGGCTCATCTGTGAGCCAGAAAGTGAATATTATGTAACAGAATCGCCCATGTGATACAGAATGTCAGTAAGTTCAGAGGGGCAATAAACTTATCTGTGCTTGTGTTACAGTCGCCATCTTGTGGTGTTCAAAGGATGTGGTCATTGCTGTTGCAAAGAAATACATATTTTTATTAAATTCATTTATTTCTACTGATGATGTGGCTGGAGCCATCTGATTAGTTTAGAGGGATAAACAAATAGGTTGGACCAGAGCTACTGAGTACTTAGGTATTGTAAATCAGGAATAAATTGACTCCAATTAGAGTATATCATTCACCCAGATGTGGTATAGTAAGCATTTACTGCTGGCTGACCTTGTTTGCTTGCTAGTTTAGAGAATATAGTCTAATGTTAGCTCTCTGACCGAGTATGCTTGTTTTGCACACTCGCAAATGAAATAAATAATACACTTAAATATTTTAGGTGAAGAAGTCCCATTTTTTTATTATTCTGATAAAACCTGGCCTTGGTATATTTGTGGCACTTTCCAGACAATGAATCGCAGAACTGAAGCCTTGAACATCTTTCTGTGTTAAGTATTGTTGAAGATGCAACTTGAATCTCTTTTTTTCAATTTTGTTTATTATTACTCCAAATAAACGTGTTTTTCAGTGATGGAAATGACCTATGTTCATTGCACTGCAACCTTGCATACCTATGCAGTACACTGGTATAGTGTTATTAAACATTGATCAGATTA
>JAQMCX010000053.1:5294775-5306009 GCA_029814765.1 Acanthurus leucopareius | reverse complement strand
TATAAGGCGCACTGTCGGTTTTTGAGAAAATTAAAGGCTTTTAGGTGCGCCTTATAGTGCGGAAAATACGGTAATTTCCTTGGCTATCCATTTGGCACACAGTCAGAAAACTGTGATACTCCTCCCTCACCTGCCCAACTCACGACCTCACCCTTGACCCCCGGCTATGGAGCCGCAATCAGCCCAAAAAGGCTTAATAGGCATATGGCCTCTACAATGATATACAGCTAAATAATGGAAAATCATCATCATCATTTGAGGGTATCTGATGCATTTAAGTTTTTCTGTGAGTCAACTGTAAAAACTGGAGAAAAACTTACTGCATGCAAACAAAATACAGCAAGAAACTAACCTGTCTGGCAAAATATGATAGCAGAAGAAGACAAGAAGGATTTAGAGTGCATCAGTGTTTCACAATCCCTGGTTGAGCTATTAGATAGTGCCAAATTTATGTACGTTAGCTGTTGAAAAATTTCTCAAATGCTAGCTACGAATCAATCTCATATATTATGATCAGTAAAAAAAGTAATGTTTTCCCACTAATGACTGCTTTGGAAAAATTATTATCTTAAGCATAACAAAAACATATAATTGTAATACATGCTTCGTAAATACATGCAATAACATAAAACATGAAGTTATAAAACTAATATTGAAGGGAAGTGACTGTTTTGCTGTCGTGCATTACATGAAACCAAACTTTTCAATACATGATCATATCCTCATACCTAAAGTTACTAACTGGTACTACTAACACATCTACCATCCCCAGAATCACTTTATGAAGTGATAAAATGGTTTTGTTGTGAAGTCACAGATAAGATGATGGATAATTACTTTTAGCCACGGGGACAGCAGGCTCCTCTGGTTGCAGCAGGTGGAGGTAGATGGAGCGCTGGCCCATCTCAACCCAGTTACTGTGGCTGTAGAAGTCCTGGCATAGCATATGTTTGAATGACAAAATATTAGTTTTTGTCATTGCAGGGACATGTTAACTTTGTTTATCATTTTTTTATTGTCATGTCAACATGTTCAGCCTTTTCTATAAGCATAGTAACATTAACTGCAAACATTACGGCACAAACCATGTTATAGACAGTTTCCTCTATGCTTTAAAAACAGCTTTTGTACTTCATTTATATAAACAATATTGTGAGGAACTATTGCAGTTTTTATTACCATTATATATCACGAACGCAGCATGTTTTAAAACGTTCTAGTTCTCCCTGTTTAACTGATTCAGTGTTAGTGGTGTCCCATTAGCCTGGCTTTATGTCATTTTAAAGTCTTAATGCTTCCACAAAGGGAATGGAATCAATTATTCATTCATCCTCTGACTCTTCTTTTAGCCAAACCTAAACACTAAAACTAATAACGAGTTTCAGTTGTTCAGGCCACTGCCAGCTCATGATCTTTACCTGCTAGATTAGTCCCTCTTTTTTCAAGATTACCAAAAGCAGTCATGCTTATATCACGTTAATCTGTTGTATGTGCAGTGTTGCTGTGTACCTGCAGGGAGTGAAACAGCTGGCCCAGGCTGTGACGAGCATTTTGGTATTCTTTGGCCCGTACTGAGAACAGAGTCTGAACCCAGAACTGCCGTAACATGAAAGTGGCGCCCTCCACGCGCTCTGAATCAAAGTGGTACACAGGGTCGGACCTGGTGGAGATCAGGAAGTCCATGTTTGCATTGGACTTCACCACCTCCCCCACAGCTCTCCAGAAGCTACGGCCCAGTCTGGTCTGGAAAAGATAGAGCCTTATTTTTTTTATCATTGTTGGAATAAGATATAATAATTTTCATTATAATAAACTGTGTTATGTATAAGACCTTTCAAAACATAGTTACCATGTGCTTTAAAATGTAATATTAACATAGAAGAGAACTTTCCTGCATTGCACTCTTTGAAACAGTTCAATTCAGATCTTTATGCTGAATTCACAGTAAATGTCCTGAGTGCAGACATCAGCTCACCTCTAACTCTGCATGGTTTCCCTGGTGTTTTTTAATGCCCCTCAGGGTCTCCAGGGTGACATTGAGAATAGACTGCTCTGTGATGTACTGGTGTGTGTGTGATTTCCAGGACAGCGTCAAAATTCCAGACAAAAAGTTTGGGAGGAAGCCCATGCATGGTAAAGCCAGGAGGAAAAGATAAGCAAGAATAAACCTGTGCAAATGCTTCCCACTTCCTTTCAAAATGCTTCCTCTGTACTGTGACATCATGAGCTGAAGACGAAGGGAGAAGGTCACATCCTACCTGCATAAAGGAAGATATTTTTTTGCATTTATTTCTAGACAATATACACACATATCCATGAACAACTGGTTATTTTCTTAAAATTAAGGGAGAAAACTTGAAAACATGCATTATCAGTAGGGGCTCTAAGTGCTCTAAGTGCACTAATCTAGACATGAAGGGTGCTATAAAAACATAATAGGGTTGACCAGGACAGGAAATGACTATTAGCAGAATGTTTATTACATATTTGAAATTACATTATAAAAACATTATGTAGACTGAAATAGTTGCAGGAAATTGTATTTGCAGTATTTTAGTTTAGTTAGCTCTTCTGTGGAGGTATATTAGTATAAGTACTGAACTATGTTCACCATCTAGTTTCTGATTTTGTCACTTGTTTGCATTGTTGCTGGCCAAGTAGCATACAGTTAGTTTATCCTTTCTTTTTATGCTAAAATGCTCTATAAAGATGTGATGTGATGTGAAGATAAACTCTACACTTGGGTCATAATCTGTGGGGTTTCCTATTGAGACCATCATCTGTTACATTAAAGAGTCATTTGATCTATTGTTTCTATGAGAATGTTGACTGAGGCAACTTTAATAAGTCTTATTTCATGTTAAGGCATCTTTTTGAATTCTTTAGCCAATATTGTTTTGACTTGCACTTTGAAAAAGTACGATGAAAATATTAGTTTAAACTTAGAAACATGCTTTTGACAGAACAATCCTCCCCATTGAGGTCTAAAATGACTCATCAAGGAAAAAGTACCGTCCTCTTACTAAACAAATGGCTATGAGATGACCAACTGTTAGCAATGTTTTGTGCTAATTTCAGTTTGTGCCGTCCATGTGTGCTCTCCTGTCATTTTCCGCTCCTTAAGCCCTCCCCAAACCTCCTCTCACATTTTTCCCGGTCTTGTCTGTACAGAAGCTCCTATTGTTCTTTGTCATCTTTATCAGATACAATACTTAGGTTTTGTTCTCATAGTCTGCGCTTTCACAAAGGGGAGAGTGAAACAAAGCAGGAGGCCTATAAACAACTGCTCCCTCCTCTTTGCCAGCTTCCATTCAGCAAAGCCGTTTTAATTGATTGGCGTGGCCTCTTAAATTAAGAGCACAAAGACCCCTCCTTTCACTCATCCAGCAAGAGTGATGCAATATCTAATCGCACAAGTGTTATTTTTAACATTTCAGCTCATACAACTTATGAACTGATCACCATCTTTTGCATAAGTTGCAGCATTTCTACAGTATGCGAGCTGTCCTTCATCGTCACAGTGCAATGCCACTTAAAGGGTGTTATGTTACATGTAACATTTTAGCACCAAATGAAGTTCAGTTACCATAGGGTAAACTAGTTCTGTGTACTGTGCTACTGTAGTACCACGGCACTTTATCTCATGACCCCTCAATACACACGTTATTTAAAGCATATGTGACCGCAAATTTAGCCACACTAAAACAAATTTCAAGAGAGTTTGCAGGCAACTTCATTGTCATTGGAGCTAAAACTTATTACTTACTTATAGAATCATTGAGTGCAAAGTTAATGCATACTATAGTCTTATTTTAAATACAGTTTGTACAACTTTGCATTAATTTAAACTTGTACTAAAAGTCTAAGAACTTCTACACAGAATAAAAATGTTCTCACCTCAGTTCAGCTCTGTTGGTGTTTCAAAGACGACGCACTGCACACTACGTTCATGATACAACGTAGACTTTCACCACAACCTGTTACCAGAGGAAACTGTGCCCTGAATCACAGCATTCCTCTCTGTGCAGAACAGAATTATTGAGTCTTCACATTTTCTGTCCTTGGGCTCTTGTCTCTGGCTCCTCAGGAGGAAAAATAACAATCAACAAGATATGGATGGCAGACGCACTTGTTGGGTGTGTTTCTTAGCAAAGGGGGCACACCATGAGGCAGAAGACATCTCGTCATTGCTCCCCTACAGCCTTGTTCCCCTCCTCAGCCCCCATTATTGCACGGTGCATTGATTTGCCACAATAGGGCCGCATATATTACCAGTGAGTGCTCAACTTAGGCCTTCCCCGACCCAACCCCCCCACCTCCCCGTCCTCTATCCATCACTCTCTCTTTTCCTCACAAAACCAAAAAATACTGCTTTTCACAATTGCAAACACTAAGACCCCTTCCTCTCTCCCTAGATACCCACATTTTTAACAGCAATGCAAGGGTGGGCATCTGTTGCCAGCCAACGCTAGGGACAGTGTTGGACTCCACTTCTGTGAACTGAACGTTGTAAAACATGAAGGGAATGCTCTGAGTATTTGTTCAGCTTTGGTCTTCTGTTGTTTCAGGGGTTTGGCTTTCTTATGTTTCTAAACTCCTTTTTAAGAAATAAACTTTTTGTTGTCAAGCCAAAAATATTGTCTCCTGTTTGAGCCAAAGAGTGAAAGAGGAAACAATAAATAGAGTTTTGTTACAGCAAGTGAAATGTTTAGTTTGCAAGCCATTGGAAAATAAAACAAAAACATTTCAGCGTTTTTGTATTTATCTCATAGTTGCTTCAGAAAGTGAAAGTAAAAGAGAGGGAGGCTTGACCGCACAGACTTACAGCTCTGTGGCTGAGCAAAAACGTCTAGACATTTGCATGCATGCAGCTGCTGGTAGGAAGTCAGGTTGAGAACTTTACTGTTAAACCTCTCAATTCACAGCTGCAGATGAGGTGAGGGTATGTTTCCTGTAAAAATGAGGAAAGTTAACCCAGTTTTTTTTTTTTTTTGCAAGCCACTGTCAGCTTGAAATTCTCATGACACAGTTTCACCACATCAGTCAAATACAAACTGCAACAGAAACTCTTGTTGCTCCACCATATCTACTGTTAGATCCCTGAGATACCCCTAGAACCAGGGTACTGGACCAGCTCTCCATTTAAAAGGAGAAGGAGATTTGTCTAGCTTCTCACTGCCTTCTTCCAGACTCTTACCCTGCTTACTGTGATACCACAGCTGATTGAATAGCCCTTGAATCAGGTTATGATGTCAGCCCAATGGCAGCTCTCCTCTTATGGATCTGGGCTCTTGGTATGTGCAAGGAATTTATTTAGTGGCTTGGATAAAAGCCCCCTAAGATCCGTCAATTTTTGTGGCTTTTTTACTTTTTACCATCAAGTAAGAACCAAATGATCCAATGTCCACAATTACACTTTAAATCCAGTTGCTTAAACTTTTACAATTTCATTGCTTTAATTTAAGCATTTAGCAGGGGCAAAGCAGGGGAAATATGAATTGAATAAAACATAGTTCAGTCAAACAATGTGAGCTGTGGCAAATATACTCATCAGTCTTTTAGGTGTGAAAGGGAGAGGGATGAACCGATCGGCCGTTGTGGTACTTCCCTTCCCACCGTGAGTCAGAGTTGCTGACCTTTGCACAGATTCCTGAAAGTTCCTCAAAGTTTCTGCCTACAGCAGCAGAGTGAGCAAAGGGGGAAATTCAAAGTCCAAATTTCACTTTTTAGTGATCCAAAGATCCTCAGTTACTTTTCTCTTAAATGATTTTTCATGATTTTTCAGTCAGTTATTTATCACAGTTAAATTATTCAGACTTTAAAGCAATCACATTAAGTTAATCCTCACATTTGAATCATCAATACAGTGCATTTTGCTTTTAACTGAGCTTCAATAGAGTGCATTAGTTTTGTCCCGAGTTCTATTATCATCACATTAATAAAATGTGTCTAGTCACATTAATAAAATGTGTCAAGAAGAGCTTTGTGTTCGTTTTGTGTGTAAGAACATTTGAATGATCTCAGTATTTGCTTAATACTGTTGTTATCTGTTTTCTGAAGCTGTTCTTATTTTATTCAGAATACCACATTCTTAAATATCGTAAGAAAGTGGCAACACTCCACAAAAATAACTATTCATACTTGAGTTGAGGGAGATATGTCTTTGGAAATATTAATAAATGCTGTCCATCCAATCACTGTGGCATCCATAGGACACCGAAGGGCACTGTGTGTGACACTGCATCAACACAACTGTGAAATGCCTGCATCATCCAGCCATTATTCATATTTCTAATAATAGTGCCTCATAAATTCATTTTAAAAGTAAAAATGATCCTCTGTGTTAACCTTAATATGGATTACATCACTGATAAAGGCATGGACTTGTAATTAGACTAATTGAGCAGTTTCTGACAAATTAGATATTAATAGTAATTTTTGTGGAGTATCACCGATATAAAATCATATTTCTAATTTTCGGACTCGCACGCTTCTTTATACTAGTCAGTGTGGGCGTGGCCTGCCGAGCAATCAAGGATATACAGTAGATACAAGTGAATCTCCGCCTGTCAAGTGCGTCGCCTGGAGGCGGAGTGGTGACTTCAGTTTGACTGATTATAACTCAGAAACTTTCCGCATTCCCTCTGCGGATGCGTCTTAAGGTGAAGCTCTTTAAAATATTATCTGAGGTAACAATACTGGTTGATATAAACTTGCTAACACATATCTTATGCACGAGGTGAACGGTATTCTGCTTTTATACATAGATATTTTTTAGTAGTGTTGCTGTTCTTATTAGTCTTACCCGCTGTTATTTAAAAAATATTCTGCAATTTACAGTGAAATTTGCCGTCTAATTAATGCAGGTGTAAAGTCTTCGTATGAATCGTTGCATATAAAAGGCTCAGTACATTTTTCATATTAGTAATCATGTCTGTTGGTATAATACCTCATTTCTGCTTGCGTACTGTCATTGATTAGATTTTTTTGGGAAATTAAAATAAACATTGATAGTCGCATTAAGTGGTGAGTTTTCTGTGACTTGTTGAGTTGAACTCCCTTTATTTTTTTTACAGCAACACTTCGACATTATAACCTGTTGATCAGGCATCATGGTGAAAGACTGTGGTTTGCTCAGTGTCAATAAGGAACCAGGTAAGGAGCTTCTTAAAAAATATAATTACATATTTCGCTCATGCAAAAAAGGAATTTCCCTTTTTCATTCATAACCACAAACAACTTAAAGAGAACTGACTATTTTAAGTAGTAAAATAGTAAATAAATATTATATCCAAGTCAAAATTTGATGTTGGTCTTCTATTATCTATTTGTTCTCTTCCTGTATTCTAGTAATTATTGCTAACTTTTAATTTCAATTCACATGTTAAAGATTGTTTTTTAAATATATTTGTATTATTGTATATATTACTCTGTGCAAAAGTGTGTTTTTGCTTCTTATAGTGGCATTTAATTGAATAACATGGCTATTATTAATGCTCAAATGAAAAAAATAAATTGTGGAATTAAGGAACTTTAACTGAACTTCAGTTGAACTCTAACTTTAATATTATCAGCCCTCTGTCAGTGGTTTCACACAGTACATGCTTGTTTACTTTTCGCTGTCAGTTCCTCTGAAGAGTGTGGAGGTGGAGCTTGAGGTGAGGGACCATGTGGCCACAGTGGTCTCAACTCTGAACTATGAGAACAAGGAGGACAAACCAATAGAGGCTGTTTTTGTCTTCCCTCTGCCTGGAGATGCTGCTGTTTGTCATTTCAGTGCCACGATTGGACAGACACAGATTGTAGCTGAGGTGAAGGGCAAACAGGAGGTGAGATGAACTTCACTGATTTAAACACAACATTGTAGCTTAAAAAAACCCCACAGTGATTGCGGTGAAAATAGCTCGCACATTTCATCTGCACTCCAGGCTCGTGAGGAGTACGATGATGCTTTGAGCTCCGGTCAGCAGGCCTTTCTATTGGAGGAGAGTGAGCAGAGTCCAGATATATTCTCTATGAGAGTGGGGAGTCTTCCTCCAGGAGAGAGCGCCACCATTAGGCTGGAGTATGTCACTGAGCTGGCTGTGGAGGCTGATGATGGGCTGAGGTTTTGTCTGCCTGCTGTGCTCAACCCTCGCTATCAACCTCAGGGTAAGAAAAAACAACTCAGTTACTGCTCCTCAAATGTGATTTAAAGCTCTTTGGATGAATGCATTTTTTAACTTGTTCACAGGAAGTGAAGATAGAGGAGAAGCCATTGTCCAGATAACATCCGTTCCAACCTCTCTCGTGCCCTACAGCCTGTCTATCTCTGCCCGAATGTCCTCTCCTCGTCCCGTCTGTAAAGTAGAGTCCAACTGTTCCCTGGACCCTCTGCAGTACCTCAACACAGAGCAAACTCAGGCAGCGGTATGCAGAGTGTTAATGTGTCTCCTGTGAGGGACTGTTCACCAGTACTGACAACAAGCGATGGCATTTAATTTAAACAGGTGTTTTGTGTCCTGCAGGTCAAGTTGGCTGCAGGACACAAGTTTGACAGAGACGTTGAACTGCTGATTTATTACAGAGATGCACACCAGCCCACTGCTGTGGTGGAGGCGGGACAGGCCTCTGCCAGACCTGGTGAGTGTAAACTAATGCAGTTGTTACTTTGCAGATATAAATTACTCTATTAGTAACATATGTTGGAATAGATGGTAAGGTCAGGTTTGGGATCATGTTTCTGTCTCAGGCACTCTGATGGGTGATCCAGTAGTGATGCTGAGCCTGTATCCTGAGTTCCCTCAAGATGTGATGTCTTCAGTGGCCTCATGTGGAGAGTTTGTCTTCTTATTGGATCGATCAGGAAGTATGGGAGGATCTCGCATCAGAGATGCTAGGGTACTCATTATGAATTAATTCTGTCCTAACATCATTTGTAGTGTCCTTTTTACTCAGTAGCCTTCAGTATCTTTTCTCTCTTCCTTTAAGGATACACTGCTGCTCCTGTTGAAGAGCTTACCAATAGGCTGCTATTTCAACATCTACAGCTTTGGGTCCACCTATGAACACATCTTCCAGTAAGCCCGGTCACTTTTGTTCCTCCCTGTGGTGTTAACAGGTGCATAGATACGTGTGCATTGGTGATGTTTTCCTGCATTTATGTGATGGCAGAGAGAGTGTGAAGTACAGTGAGCAGACAATGGACGAAGCTCTGAAGAAAGTTAAAAAGATGGATGCCAATCTGGGAGGAACAGAGATCCTGAAACCCCTCAAACACATTTACAGCCAGCCTTGCATTCCCAATCAACCAAGACAAGTAACATACATGCCCTTACACACACACACACACACACACACACACACACACACACACACATGTTAAAAAAGGTTGTACAATACATTACCATTCAGTCCCTGCTGCAGAATATCCCTTTAAAACTCTGCAGTAAAAATCCAGAATTGACAGATTTGTTGTGCATTGAGCTCTCACAAAATGACTTCTACGACTCTCAGCAAATGTTTCATGTATCTGATATTAATTGTCTCCTCTGTAGCTGTTTGTCTTTACTGACGGCGCGGTGGGGAACACCAAAGAAGTTATTGATCTGGTGAAGAAGAATTCAAGTTCCCATAGGTGAAACAAAAACTCATAAAACACAACAAACACCTGCAGATTATGTCCCAGTGTTCTAAAGCTGTGTGTTAAGAACAAAACTACTATTTTGTAGGTGTTTCTCTTTTGGGATCGGGGAAGGGGCCAGCTCTGCTCTTGTCAATGGAGTGGCCAAGGAAGGAGGAGGTTGCGCTCAGTTCATCACAGGGACTGACAGGATGCAACCCAAAGTAAGACTTTGTTCATGTGAAAACATGTTTTTAAATAAAAAATTTGTACCAGGACAGAAATCAGGTTCAAAACCAATGAGTGAAATCCTGCAATCCCATTTACATTTTTGTGTGTGTGTGTTATTTTGCTCATCAGGTGATGCAGTCACTGCGCTTCGCTCTGCAGCCGTCTGTGGTGGACATCTCAGTCACGTGGGATTTGCCAAAAGAGGTCTCAGTAACTGTCCTCTCTCCACCAATCACAGTACTTTTTCAGGGTCAGAGGTCACTGATTTACGCCCAGCTCACTGGACAGGTAGGAGCACCACCATTTCATTGTGAAGCACCTCTTTGATAAGGTTTCAGCTTTATGAAATACGAATTTGTTGTGTGATTTTTCTGATTTTTCCAATCAGTAGTAAACTTTTTTTTTCCTCAGAGTTCAGAGGCAGCAGAGGGCTGTGTGACAGTGAAATACAACCTGGCAGGTCATCCCTCTCAGAGCCAGCAACACTTCAGTCTCAAACCTGCAGAGGACACTGGGTAAAACAGTGTGTGGACAGACACACTGCACTGTTATGCATTGAGTCCTGACCTCACAAATCTTGATTTTCATGTAATAAGTTAAATAAAATAAAAGAATGAGATGATGTCATATGTGTAGTACTTCACAAAACAGCTTAATTTACGTAAAATATCAATAATTATCAACAAAAATATAATTTAAAAGAGAATATTTTACTAAAGTTACATTAATGGTGCTGCACATGTTTAAATAAAAGGGACACACTTGGATGTGACAACAAGCGAATAGGGCAGCAACAACAGAAAAATGTTTAAAATATAAAAACATCAAATAAGAATCAAAAAAATAGTGTTTAATGTTGAGAAACATAAATTTGCATGGGATCATATGAACTCACATATATGTGTACCACTATTTCCTCCTCTTCCCTGTCTGCAGATTAACAGTCCACAGGTTGGCTGCTCGGACTCTGATTCGCTCTCTGGAGATGAAGAAGAGAGAGTGCAGAGGAGAGGAAAGTGAGAAAGTGAAGGAGAAGGTGGTGGACCTCAGTGTCCAATCAGGTGTGAGCAGCACCTTCACCGCCTTCATTGCTGTCAACAAAGGGGATGGAGAGGCTAATCAAGGACCTCTGCAGCACAGAAATGTTCCAGTAGCCGGTGAGAGTTTTTCCATTGACATGTCTGTAAATCAGTGTTGTGCATTTGATTTGGGGATAACAACTAGCTTGTCCTCTACATTCACTGTGTGATGTCTTCTGATCATAGCTTTACATGATCACAAGTTTGTAATATTTGCGATAAGTATGAAGGTTTTGACTGTTTGAAGTCCTTTTTTTGATCTGCCCTTTTAAAATCTTAAAGCTACGAGGTTGGTCATGAACTACAACAGTACCATGGATTGT